>JAAEAF010006843.1:0-75265 GCA_011037195.1 Triatoma infestans
GGCTGAATATCAATGTTAAAAAGACCAAACTTATGACCAATGGTGCTGAAAGTATTATTACATTGAATGATGAAAAAATTGAGTGGGTAACGGAAGCAGTGTATTTGGGGCAAACCATATCATTCAAAAATAGGACCACGCAAGAAATAAACAGAAGAATCTCCATTGGTTGGAAGAAATACTGGTCTCTAAAGCATATTTTTAAAGCTCCATTAAATGTCAGTGTTAAAAAGTGGGTATTAGACGCATGTATACTTCCGTGTCTCCTTTACGGAGCCCAGACTTGGTCGCTGACTAGAAATAATGAAAAACGGCTGCGTACCACTCAAAGAGCGATGGAGAGGAGTATGTTGGGTGTAAAGAAGAAAGACAGGATTCAAGCTACAGAAATCAGAAAGAAGACTCTGCTTACGGATCTGGTAATAGCAGCTAAAAAACTCAAGTGGAACTGGGCAGGTCATATTTCTAGGTTAGAAGGTTAGGTGGACCAAAGTCTGTACTGAGTGGTGCCCGGCGAACCGGAAGAGGAAGAAAGGAAGACAGTTTCGCAGATGGAGAGACGAGTTACATGAAGTAACAGGAAGTAATTATGCCAAAATAGCAAGATGTCGCGGTGATTGGAATAAAATGGGAGAGGCCTTTGCCCAGAAATGGGCCTAATTCCAAGAAATGTTAATGGAAAAAATGAAAGAATATTAAAGGAACACTTTTTTTTGTATATAGCAAGTTTATTTTATTTATAACAAAGAGCTGATTTTTTTATTTAATTATTTGTAAAGAGTTGTAATGTAATGTACATTTTATTTTATTCCATGGAAGTAATAGAAAATTTTAATTTACCGTTTTTGTACTAGGGATGTAAATCCAAGAAATTAATAAAGGCTTATTTTATTACACTCTTCCTCATCCAAAACTTCTTTAATAAATGAAGTTTCTTAGAAAAAAATTTCCAACAAAAGTGATAAGGCCTCTGTATTATAGTTTGTGTAAGAAATTTAATGAAATCCGTCAATGTTTCGGATCAATCTCGATGTTGGATAAAATCGTAGAAAAACTGAAATAACTTCAGTAAAAAAAAAAAACGCACTTCCGGTCTAACCGATTTTCTTCAAACACAGAATTTTGACAACATATTTAATTCTAATTAATATTTATTTAGCTAATCTAATTGTATAATAAACTAAAAATGCAGATTAGAGGACAACATAACCCTCCTAGCACGAAAAAACCCACCATAAAAGAATTTTTCCAAAAAAATTTTTAAAAAGTTGTAGCATTTTGTATGTATAGACAATATACTAAGTTTAATGAAAATCGTTGGAGCCGTTTTCGAAAAAAAATTCGGAAAGTCCATTTAGTAAAATGGTACTTGGGCACTGTAAGCTTAGAGAACACCAGACGAAGCTGGGCTCCGAGAGTAATAGCACGTGCAGATTGGGAGGGGATGGAGAAACTGCGATTCAGGGAAGATTTATGAGTCTGTGTAGTTAACAAGTCTCTAGAGCCCTCCAGAATATTGAGATTCCTAAGGGGCCTTAATCTGGTGGAGGTGCTGAAGGCGAGCAGCACCTGCGGCCAGCCAGCGGCGGTGAAGGTCGCAGTGTGATGCTTCCTGTTGAGGAATTCTGAGAGTTAAGTTCTTGACAGATCTAATGGTTGATACCCCCACACATGGAATGTCAATTTTTGAACTTTCTGCGATTTTTCGTTTTTTTTAGCTATCCTGTTCACACACACCCACCCACAAACAGACACAGACCATTTACTAAAAACCCAATTTTTTTTTCGACTCAGGAGACCTCAAAGTTTGTATTTCCCGGTAAAACTAGATATCGAAAATTTGACAAGATTACAATACGTCCATCAGTACAGGTAGTATGTTTAGAGTGTTACTGAGGTCATTAATGAAGGGAAGGGAAGTGAACCATTTCACTTTGTGAGATTTTTTGTAAATAAATCTTATTATTTTTTTGTTTTAATTTAAGGCGCGTCAACATCTACCGTCATTGGCGCCCGGAGCCTTCTCAGGGCACTATCGGCCTCCAAACAGTTCTCTCGTTACAGACAATTACGGTCCATCACCGGACAGTGAGCTGTAGAGGATCCTAGGAAGAGAAAATCTAAGGGCAGCAATGTTGGGTTTGTAACCGGGACCTCTGCACTGCTAATCCAGCGCGCTACCACTTAGCCCTTCCCTAGATTTTTTTTTGTAAATAAATATTATTATTCTTATTTCTATTAATATATATTTTTTTTCACAAAAACCTGTTGAAAATTATTCATGGCTTGGCTTAGAATGAGGGAGAGGTTAAGAATTGACCAGGTACGGTATTTACCTAAATCTACGTCATGAATGGAAGGTCTCAATGAAAACTGTGTATTCTTATAGAGTGCATCCAAAATTTTTAATTTGACTTGGCTAATGGTATCACAGTCCAAAACTTTGCATTGAATTTTTTCATCCACATCGTCTTGTACCACATGTACAGTCTAGAATAAAATAAAAGAATATTATTTTTTTTAAATTAGGTAACAACTTATAAACCCTGATTACAGGCTGTGATAAGAACTTTAATGTCTGTCAAAGTGTTGATACTTACAACAACTGTATGCGGTATCTGTTCACGGAGGAGTCGCTCCTCAGACAGGGAATACCTTGCATCATGTGTGAGCGCATCAACAGGTCCTTTTTCAATCTGGTGTTTAATCGCTTTGTACAGCAGAAATAATGGAGTACCTGCATATTCTTTTACATACCTGAAAAAAAAAAGTTTTTTCTAAGAGTTAAAAGTAACAGGCCTATATACAAGAGGCGCTTCCTCCACTTGCTTCGAAATTTTTATTAATTTATTTGTACAACTCGTTTGGACCAGGAAGCATACAGAGGATAGTATAACGCTATAGTTCTATCCACACACCCCCCTCCACCCTGAATCAACAAACTTTTCAAACTAGTATTTGAGAATGAAAGCTGCGCTGAAGGCGCGGAGTTCATGTGTCTTCACATCTAGGTTGGTGCCAGAATGTTCTAAAAGAAAGAAGAGCTTTCTTCACTGAAGGATGTACTTCTAGTCTGGGAACAGGCCAAATAGGAATTTTTAAGAATGAGGAGGTGGATAGGTTTGCCAAATTAGGCGCCTCTCTCCCTTTCATTGGAGCCTGCTGTTAGCGTGTCTTTAGGCACATGTCTGTCAGGCTACCAATCATAGATAGCTTCACAGCATTCATCCATATGAATGAGCACAGTTGGTTGACGGCAGTCCAACAGGCATCGGGGGTCCGGAAAAGCTTTTCGTGAGACGCTGCTGTGTCTTTCACGGAACTCTCTCAGGCATCTGGTTGGATCCGTTACTGGACATTGTGGTTTAAGGAGACACCTCTACGTAATGGGGCTCATGCCGGATCCATTTTGTACAGTCTGTGAGACTGAGGAAACACTCATCTTATGACAAATTGTTTGGGTTGTGATGAAATTAGGTTCAGGACCTCTGGTCGGAACAGGATACCTGTGGAAGAGCTTAGACTAGTTTCCTTTAAGGTTTAAGATTTGTTCGGACTGCGGTGAATCTTAGATGGATTAGACGCGGATCTGGAAATTTGTTCTAGACCCGGTTTGTTGTTGTTTTTCTTGGGATAGCTGTATGGGGACCCACTGGGGTTTTGGATAGCGTAGGGTTTGGTCCCTCCCCACAGATAATAATAATAATAATAATAACAACAAATAAAAGTGATAGGTTTATAATCTGTGTAGTTAGCATTCCAAGTTTAATGGATATTGTTTAAAGTCGTTTTTTAGAGAAAATTAAAAAAAAAAAAAAACATTCTGTAAAGTTACACTTCCCGGTTAATCGATTTTCTTGGAAATTTGGAATTCTAGCAATGCTTCTAATATAGACTAATATTATTTATATAGGTGGTAAAAACCAACCATACATTGTACTGAAATTTTCCTAGATAAATGTCCCAAATAAAAATGATAGGTATTTATGTGTTTAGAAAGTATGCGAAGTTAAAAGAAAATTCTTTTGGAGCCGTCTTAGAAGTAAATCGCGAAAAAAACTGAAAAAAAAAAACTCAGTAAAGTGGTACTTCCGGTAGATGGATTTTGTCCGTAACCTTAGGGCGTTAGAAGCCTTGGCATTACCTAAACGGAATACCAAGATGTAGCTTCATGCAATTTTGTTTTGTTTTGTTTTTGAAAATTTCTGATAAATTGTATGAAGAAAAAAAAGGAGTAAAAAATTGTGTAACCATACCTGTACATGGATAAAGCCATCCAATTGGTTAACATTTTCTCAACAACTGATTCCGTCCGACGTAACATTAGTTGTGGATGTTTAGTGCCGACAGATTTATCGATCAGTCTTATCAACAGATGGCGTAATATTTCTGTAGCGTACTCCATTTTATCGATCAACACTACCATGATTAGCGATGCAACGTTCACCCTTGAAACAAACAAAAAATAAATCTGCTGTGCAACAATAAGGGCAATTTTTCAATACATCTGCTGTGAAATATAAGGGTAATTAGGGCAATAGTCGTTCTAAATTGCAATGCTTCTGCGCAGAGATTGAATATAAGAGTTATTTTTAAAACTAAAAAATTGATTCGCGTTAGTTAGCCCCACTTTAACTACTCACTAATTTTAAGTTAAATTTCGCAATAAATTTTGAACTTTATGAGTTGGATAAATGACGAGTTATTTTTGATCAATATTTAAAAAAAAAAAATTCTATATGATTTTTATATAAAAAAAAACCTGGTGTGAAACACTCACAGAACTTTCTCTTACTTCACGTTTTCAAAATTGTAATTTACAAATTTTATATTTAGTTACCAAATTGAATGAAATTCGTCGGAGTTTGTCGAAAACTGGACAAAAAACTGTTCAGTAAAAGCGTACTTCCGGTTTATTAATTTTCTTGAAACTCGGAATTTTACCCAACTGGCTTGGCCTGTGTTGGTTACAAATCTGACAAAAATATCTACGAGTACATATTTATTAGCTACAGACGCTATTAGCTACAGTGCTTACTCTGCTGAGCACCACTTATATGTAAATAAGACCATTATTGCACCTAATTAGTGTCCGTAGTTTGAGTCTCAAAAACAACTCATCAACCAAGAATTATTATCCCCTAGAATTACCCCACTTATCAAAAAGAGTAAGTGGCCTATTGAAAAAAAAACTTTTGACCTATTGAAGTTGAAGTACTTACTTATCCCGGATGCTGAAAGTTTCTTGTTCTTCAAGAGTTTCAATAAATGTCAAAATAAAAAATTTATTATTAATTAATTGTTGAAACTGCAACATGGCTGCATCATAATTTGTTGTCGGCCCGGTAATTCGAACCTAGAAAACAAAACAAAAAATTAGTTCCTTTTTTGTAGTTTTTATAAAAACCACAAGTCCGCCATTATACCTGGATCACACTAAGAATTTATGTGCAACTTACTTTAGGATTGTGCAGTATTGGATGGTCTCTGACCCCAGGGAAGAACACCTTCATGATATATTCATTGTGGTCCAAAGTGGGGATGCCGGAAGATTCAAGATCTGCTGTTAAATCTGTCATATCCGTTTGTAACTCTGCAAATGCTGTTTTTTAAAAAAAGAAAATAAAAAAATAATAAAAATAATTAGAAAATTCCAACAAAAAAAAACTCAAAAAAAACCTATTCTGGAAAAGTTGTATTTTCAGATGACAGATTTTCTGTAAATTTGGAATTCTTGCAATGCTTCTAATGTATCTTAATATTATATTGTTGGTAGAACCATACATTGTACTAAAGTGGTACTTTAGAGGAAAGCTTATCGCTACTGAGCTCATAAAACTTGAAATCTGCAATTTTTTACTAAATAGCTTCAATTAAATCTGGGAGAACGTGAGCTAAATATGACCACCGAGGGAAGCGTAACCTTTCAACTCCACCCACCCCAGAATCCCCCCTAAAATCGACTTATTTGGAAAAATGTTTCAAATAAATGAATAGTTAGATGTGTAGTTAGTACACCAAGTTCAAAGACACACACGTTGGTATATTTATCGAACAAATCGTAGAAAATTGGAATAAATCGTTCAATAAAATGGTACTTCAGGTTAATTGGTTTTGAACTCGGACTTTCTTAATCCTCAGCAATACTTTGTTCTGTTCATGAACATTTTCTTATTAGGTACCCCATTTTACTTTCAGTTTACGCTTGTATCACCTTTATGGAAAGAGCGAATTTTGTGAATTAACAAAACCACGGAGTTGAATAAAAAGAATCTCTTACTCCAAATTAATACAATTTAATCAAGAAATTTTCTTTAAAACTGCAAAGTTACAATGTTTAATTGGGCTGGCCATAAAAATGGTGGTGGAGTTATCTCTTGTATAAATGAGCGGCGTTATGCAGTGGAGTGCTCTGTGTAAAAATCAACCAAAGTTTGTGCAAATTTAAATTTAAACTAACTCATAGACCCCCCCCCTAATACCCATGCAAAATCAATTTCTTTTCTGAAAAATGCAAGAAGGCATCAAGGCAATGCAAGGTTATCAAGGCATAAAAATAAGAAATGTTAAAAAAATCTTCAAAACATGACTTATATGTCTATTTTAGGAAAAATATAGTTGTGAACACCTCAACACAACAGAGAATTCTGTGCCTTGAAAAGACAATATATTTGTCGAAACTTTGGCAAAAATTTAAGTTTTTTTATTTTTAAAAAAAGACCGAATCTCACTATCCTTATCCATCATCTAAGAACAGTCGAGAAGAATCTTCCATAATGCTTCTAACGTTTATTACTATTACGTATTTGGTAAAGCCATATATTATACTGAAATAGTACTTTAGAGGAAAGCATAACGCTACTTCTCCCCCAGAATTCCCCAAAAATCAATTTTCACGGTAAACATTTTTTCAAGTATAAGTGATAGGTACTTATGTGTTTAGATAGTATATGGAGATTTACAGAAAATCGTTGGAGCCGTTTTGGAGATAATCACGAAAAAATGGAAAAAAAAATTCAGTAAAATCACACTTCCGGTTGAGGGGATTTTTGGCGGAAATCTTCGTGTGGATGCGGGTGGGTAGTACCTAAACGGGAATACCAAGTTTCAGCTTCCTGCAACTTTTACTTTTTAGTGACATTCCATTAACACATACAGACAATTCGCTAAAAACATATTTTTTTCATATTCAGATAACTACAATACATGTATTTCCGGTGAAAACTCAAAAGGATGATGTAATGGGATCCGAAGAGCGGAGAAACACAAAAATGAATAAAAAAAAAGTTGAGTTACTCCCCACCTTGGCCAGACTAGAAGGGACAGTTCAATTCATATAAATAGAGTAACAGTAATACAGTTCAGGACAGTTTACGACCAGTCAGCAACCTTTTCTCAACACTCAGCTAGTCTGTCTTTATATATATTTCTCGCTACCTAACTTCTACTGTAAAGTCCGTTCTCTACCTAACTTCTACTGTAAAGTCGCGTGTTCTCCTTCACCATTCCATTATATGGCACTTAAATAAAAAATAAAAAAAAACCCTCCAAAAAAGTAAAGTGATACTTCCGGTTGAGAAACTTTCACAGATAAAACAAGTGTCTGCCAGATCCCATGGTGATACATAATCAGAATATTAAGTTTGAACTTTCTGGGATTTTCGGTCATTAAATTATTCTGATAATATTATTGGCAGATATACTTTTTTCAGACTCAGGGGACCTCAAACCCCTGTTATTTCCAGTAAAAACTCAATGACACGATTGAAATATTTCGTGAATAAATTTAAAAAAATTAAAGGTATTTTTTTTCTTTATTAAATACCTTGTTTGCATTCGGATCTAACATTTGATTCCAAAGTATCCATCTGGATTTGGATTCGCTTGTATTCCCTTTCAGCCTGTGTGGATTTTCTTCGATAAACGATGAGTACAATGATAAATAAGAAGATGAGACAGGCCACACCGGCGGCAATTCCGGCCATCGCCTCTGGTGGCAGAGTGTAAGCTTGTACCATATCGTAGCGTAAATAACCAATTGGAAATCGCAAATTCTCACCAACTCTTACCTGTAAACAATAAGAAAAATAAGCTTACTCCAAAAAATAAAAAAATTGGTGTGAAACACTCACACGACTTTTCCGTTCTCTAATTAATATAAAATTTATCCAAAACAATTTTCTTTAAAATTCCGTTACAATTTTGTTTAAGCCATAAAAGCTGGCCATAAAAATTGTGGAGCTCTCTAAGCCAAAACAAAAAAATATGCAAATTTGAATTTAAAATAATTGGCAGTGGCAATGGGAGGGAAAATGTTTCAAATAAAATTGATAGGTTGAAATGTGGATGGATCGGCAATGCTGGATAACAACTGGTATTTTATTCGTCGTAGCATACATATTTATTTTATTCCTGCATAGTAGGTTATAGTTTAATCTTAAACTGTAATTAACAAAAAAAAAAATTGCACATCCCTTGTGGGAATTCCCCACGACCTTTGGATGAGAAGTCCAACGCGCTTTCCACTGCGCTAAAGGGATCTTTCTTCTTTCTTACAAGAGTAAATTTATCTCACAATTTTATAGTATTTGAAGTATTCTTCAAAATACGCTATTTATTATACATTATTTTCTAATATCTAATCATAATTTTTAATAACTCCATTTTGTCAATAAATACATACACACATAGTAACATAACTTATTAACCTCGCACAAGTGTAGTGTCATAACAGTAACATTAATAAGATGGTAATAAAAAGAACCTTATTTCAGCCAAGCTTAATTTTATTTCTTTCCTTTTTTTCACATATGTAGTGATTTATAGATTTTAGTATTTTTCCTTACGTTTCGGCACTAAACGTGCCATCCTCAGAGGAGTTATTACTCACAGACAAATGTCCAAGTCGATCAGACAAACAATGAGACTAAACAATTATTTAACAAAATACTCCACTAACCAACCGACGAAATGGATAGCGGAAGAAATATTTAATAATCACGAACTTTGAACCTACATTGATTGTGATTAGAAAAAATCTGGTGTGACACACACACAACTTTCTCTTACTACACGTTTTCAAAATTGTACTGACAAATTTTATATTTAGTGTACCAAATTGAATGAAATTCGTCGGAGTTTGTCGAAAACTTATTAATATTATTAATTAAATTAATCATATTAATTGATTAATTAATAAATATTATTTAAATAATAGAATTGTGTAATAAACTGAAATAGCACTTTAGAGTACCCCCCCCCCCAAATGCACTTAAATGCATTTTTCCGTAGAAATGTTTCAAATAAAAATTGTAGACTTTTGTATGTGTAATTAATATAAAAAGTTTAAAGAAAATCGTTGGAGCCATTTTTGGAAAAAATTGCAAAAAAGATCACTTTTTTGGAAACAAAAAAGTGAAAACAAAAAAAGATTTTGACAGATAACTTACTGTCGGATCACATGATCATATTCAAATTTTCTGGGAGTTTTTGTGTTTTGAGCTATGTTTTTACATACATACACAGACCATTTGCTAGAAACTACTTTTTTTGGATTCAGTGGACCTCAAAACGGATATTTCTGGTAAAATCTCGATATCAAAAATTTGACACGATTACAATACTTCCCCTTATACTTAGGAGTAAGACAAAGTAATATAAAATTTTGTAAATTTCATACGCTAATAGTGGATTATAATGTAGCTTCATATAAATACAGAACTTTGTAAAGAAACATTTGACATTAAACAGTTGTGGCCTGTGTATGTAATTCTTTGAAATAAAGTTTTTTATAAACTTAATCAATGAATACGAACTTATATTTTACATATATAACACCATTTGACTTAATTAATATTTATGTATATATATACAATCAACTTACAACCACTAGAGGTAGACCAATATTGGTTTCAATAGCTTTTTCATCTGTGGCAGGTGGTTGATGCTGAGGCGGTGAACAGACCAGTTGAGAATACGCTAATGATGTCACATTGCAACCTCCCGTGCCAATTGTTACGGTAACGTCGCTTTCATCGCTGGCGTAGTTCAACTTTTCGCCCTGTTTTAGCAAGATACAAAACAAATTTACATAAGATAAACTAAAAAAAAACACAAAGCTGTGTGGGTGTTAGCTGTAAGAGCAAGTATTTGCAATCGTCATAAACAACCAAAATTGAGTTTTGCACCAGAAATATTTATAGTTTGTAGAATTTCGCTGAGTACTAAATCTAAAGAGTAGAACTTTTTTCTGGAGGAACTGGTGCATCTTGAAGATCCACTACCTCTATGTCTAAAGCACACCTTGTATCCAGGTCTGTTAGTTTCAGCAATTTCATAACCGCAAAAGGGTAATAAACTGTTTTGATACCCATTATATACTCCAGGTATAATTTTTTTTTTTTAACCTGCAACGCCTTTTTAGGCTAGGGGTATATAAATGAAAATCGTTACGCAAAAAAATCAAGAAGTGTTAATTTTTGTCCATTCACTAAGTTGGGAGGAAACCAAAGGTACCGCTCCCTGTGGCCCCACTGAGTTAAAAAAAAAATGATTTTTTATCAGGAGAAGTGAACCCTATAGGAAAGTAAAGTCGTATCTGGTAAGTGACGCCCTCTGGTAAGAATTTTTGGTGGTGGGCAAATGTAGGGCACCGCCTTCTGTCACAGTCTATCAGGAATGCATTAGAGGAATGCGCCAGTTCAGACCCCAGCATTTTCTCTCTATGTCTACAATGATTTCGATGAAGAAATCAGGTAGTTTCTTTAAGAGTGATACACACCTCAGATCAATCCCCGGTCCATAGCTGCCCCCATAAGTATCTCTAAAGCAATCCTCAAACCCCACAAACAGGTTCAAGCCCCATCAATCTCTCTACCCTCCACGGCAACATGCCCTCGGCACCCCCCAAAAAAAAGTAGTTGCCCAGATCAGTGTGATTCTTAAACTATTTTCAAACTGATGCACTATCAATGCTTTAATGGCTGCCTAATCATCGGATAAGGTTGAACTGCGTGAATTTAGCGACTAATAGACTCTGGGAAACTTACCGATTACCTTCGTATACCCGATTAATCGATTTTCTTTAAACTTGCAATTCTAGCAATGAATAGATATGGAAGACAATGATTCAAATGGCACTGAAGGAACATGGTAAATAAATTTTCTAGCAAAACATGCATTTCTGGTATAACTTGAAAAATTCCAAAATTTTGATGCAATCAAAATACTTAGTCTTATAGCAAGAGAAATAAAAAAAAAAATTATATATATGTAAATTTTACCTCAATAACCAATGTATCGCCTTTGTATAATTTTATCTGATTTGGAAACTGAAAATAAACTGGATCTTCAAGGTATGTGATGTGTGATCTTAAATTCTTGTAATGTTTGTCCAAATCTCTGACAGCTTGAACACCATCCATGATAAAACCAATTCGAAGTGTTAGTTTCGATTGTTTATCAGTAACTTTCCCAGGTAAGGATCGCTTACTACGCGATGGGTCACGATTAAATTCCATATTTACTGCTGGCGATGGGCATTCCATTTGAGCTGAATTGAGCACTAAGCATGACTGAAATCAAACAAAACACGAAAAAAGATCAAAATTATTGCATTATTCAGGTTAATAGTTGTGTGTGGGAGGGTTTTTGATATTGAAGCTAATTACAGATATGGATATTTTAAAGAGATGATATATTTCAAAAGAAAAAGAATCGTGCAATAAGAAGGCTGATGAAGCTAACGTCAATATTCCATAGAAATCTTAAAAACAACAGATTATTATTATAACTCAATCTGGTGTGAAACACTCACACAACTTTCACTTACTGCAGTTTACAGAATTGTAACTAACCAATTTCATAATTAGTATACCAAATTTAATGAAATTCGTCGGTGGTTTTATGAAGAAAATCACAAAAACTGGAAAAACTCACTTCCGGTCATCTGATTTTCTTCAAACTCGCAATTTCAACAGTATATTTAATTCTAATTAATATTATTTAGATGATAGAATTCGTGTAAAAACTGAAATAGCACTTTTAGAAGAAAACCTAACCCTAGTACCCATCACCCAAAAAAGTGCCCTTAAATGAATTTTCACAGAGAAAAGTTGTAGATCTTTGTATGTGTAGTTGATATACTAAGTTAAAAGAAAATTTTTGAAGCCATTTTTATGAAAATCACAAACAAGTGAAAAAAAAAAAAACATTCAGTAAAGTGATACTTCCGGTTGAGAAATTTTGACATATTAACTTACTCTCCGGATCCCCATGGTGATACCTAAACGGAATATCAAGTTTGAACTTTATGCGATTTTTCGTTTTTAGAGTTATGCTGTTCACACAAAGACCATTTTCTATAAAAAAATACTATTTTGGGCTCAGGGGACCTCAAAACGGATATTTCCAGTGAAAACTCGATATCAAACATTTGACACGATTTTGTAAAAGTATATATTATGTAAAATTAACTACTAAGTTTCCTTCTTTTAGGTATGCTAATAGAATTAGTTTTATAGTTAATTTAAATATATTTTATTTATTTTTAAAATTTAAGGCGGGTCAACATCTATGGTCACTGGTCCTTCTCAGTGCATTGCTGGCCTCGTTACAGACTGACAACACTGCCCTATTGGACAGTGAGCTCATAGGAAGAAAAAATTTAAGGGTAGCAACTGGTTTCGAACCCGGGACCTCCGCTTGGGAGTCCAGCACCCATAGTGTTTTCATTGACTAACATGCCGAAAAATCCAATATACTCATACTGACACTTGACTATGATCGAAAATTAAACTTATATAAATACACGGAAACAAAGTACTGTTTATCAAGATGAAATCCGGTCGCTTATTTACACGATGCCTGGGAGTCTCTTGAGGCCCTACGCAACATATATTGCAGTAGACTTCTTCGGAAGTTGTTGGTTTTGTAAATAGTCTAACACTGGCCAAAAAACTGCTCAATGGATAATGGTAAAGTATGACAATGGCCGCCGAAGGAATAAAGACCAGGTTCATCAATGTATTAATCTGAACAATACTAACACTCTTGTTAATGTAAGCTGCAGAAGAATCCGAATAAACAATCATCTGTGGTTTCTGGATGGTGTTAAGGTTAGTGCCATGGACGGTGATCATCCGGCCTCCAGACACAGGACTTTTCAGCGGTTTGATCTCCAACACCTGAAAATTTGGAAAAAAAAAATTGGTGTGAAACACTCATACACAACTTTCTTTTATTCCTATTAAATATAAAAATGACAAATTTTCTTTAAACCTTAAATTTTGCTTATCTGTAGTAACACAAATATAGAGATGGTGATTGGGGGGGGGGACAAGTATTTGTAGTCCAGAGATGAACGCCAAAAATATTAAACCAACCTCATATATTTGAAATTTAATACCAAACATTCCGCAAAACATCATGGCTATTTTTGAGGAAATTCACCCAAACCCAAAAAATTATACTATAAATTTGCACACAACCGGGGTTAACCGATTTTCTTAACGTTTGAAATTCTAGCAATGTTTCTAATGTATACATATGTAATAGAACCATAAATTGTACTGAAGTGGTACTTTAAAAAAAAGCTTAAAGTTACTGTTCTCCCGCTGACCTCACAGCACTCATCTTTATGGATGAGTGCAGTGTGTTGTCAGCAGTCTAAGATGCTCATTGGGGGTCCGGACGGACTTTGAGTAGCGGGATCCGATGTCTTTCACGGACCTCTCTCAGGCATCTGGTTGGCTTCCTCACTGGGCATTGTGGCTTAAGGAGACATCTCTGTACAATGGGACTCATGCCTGACCCCTTTTATAGAGTTTGTGAGACGGAGGAGGAAACACCCATGCATCTGATGACGGTTTGTTTGGGCTGTGAGGAGATTAGGTTTAGGACCTTCGGCCGGAATAGGATATCGGTAGAGGATCTTAAGCTATGTCCTTTTAAGGTTTTGGTCCGATTTGTTCAGTCTGTGGTGAAACTTAGATGGGTAAAACCTGGGCCTGGACTTTTGTTCCAGACCCAGTAGTTGTTATTCTTTAGGGGTAGCTATATGGGCCCAGAGAGGCTTTGGATAGCGTAGGATTTTGCCCTCTCCTTCCTTGAATAATAATAATAATACTGTTCTCCCGCAGAAATCCCCTTAAAAAATAAAATTTTCCCAGGAAAATATTTGAAAAGAAAATCATTGGAACCGTTTACCCAGAAAATTCGTGATAAACTAAAAAAAAAAAAAAAAATCAGTAAAGGCGCACTTTCGGGTTTATGGATTTTGTCCGAAAACTTCGTGTCTGATGCCGGTGGTAGTACTCCATACAAAATAAAAATAAATTAATCTGTATTTTGACTAATAAAACAAAATAAAAAGAAAGTTGAGAAAGCAATATTGTTAATCACATAAATAAATAAAATGATTTATTCATTAATCCCAAAGGCTCTTATTTAAGTGTTTCAATAAAAAAGGCGTACAACTTATTAAGTTTACTTTGGGAGTCAATAATTTGTACATATTGATACTACAATCTGCATCACAGATAAAATTAGCCAGATAGTGGCCTCTCAGAGCGGCGTACATGGGGCATGGAGTAAGATATGTTCTAGATTTTTTTCGGCATTCATATTGCATAAAGTGTACAATGAGCTGGCGTCAATGCAGTGATAGCTTTTGTTCCAAATTCTTATAGCCTTATCACTGCTAAACTCGCAATTGGCTCACCACTCGTATCTTATCTATGGAACATTTATAACTTATATAGTCCTCTATCATACCCAAACCACTTATGCCCCTATAAATGGTACCGTATGAAGAGTCCAATGCTCTCTGAATACCAACTGAGATGGTGTGATTTCGCCATTTCTCTGTTAGTTCAGACACTTTCCTCTTAATAATTTACATCAGTGCAATAAATAATATCTGGTTCCCCGATATCTGTTAGCCAGAGGCGTAGTTGTGTGAAACAGCTGCATGTATTTGTGTTTTCTTTACCATCCAGTACAATAACATTAAAGCAACTCAAATCAATGTTGCCAATTCGTTAATTTGAATAAATAAAAAAAATCTGAAAAATTTATTCAGTAAAATGGTATTTCCGGTTATCCGATTTTGTCCAAAACCTTATTGTCCCCCCTCCCTGGTAGCACGTTAATTCAAACACACAACATTTTCCAAAAAAAAAACCTCTTTCTGGAAACATGTATTTCCGGTGAAACCTATGACACCTCGAGCGCAATACTTCTGTAAACATTTCTTCAGTATAAAATAGCACTTACCGTTGGATCTGGTTTGTAAACATACGATGAAGGTCCAAGTGTACGATTTGCACCGTCAATTATTAATGTTAAACGTTTTACATGCTTTGGTCCGGAAATACTGGCCGAGGTGACGCACATCAATCTGGAAGAAGAGGTCTGCGAAGCGTTCACCATACATGGTAGATCGTCCAAAAAGACTTGGGTCTTGGTGCCAATGTTAAGATGATGTCCTGCAATGGCTAACTGGGTACCACCACTGGATGGGCCACTAGTGGGCCATACGCTGTGCATTTTCACATCCTATAAACAGAAAATTAACTGGTGTGAAACACTCACACGGACTTTCTCTTACTTAAATTATGAAAAATCAATAAACTTGCTTTAATTAGGAATTTTCACTTAGCCCTAATATACCCAAAGCAAAAGATGAAATGATTACACTAAGTCCAGAAAACAGAGCCAATATATTGAACAAATCAACATAAAATTTGAAATTTAACGTCACACATTTGAAACATAACGGAAAAATTATGAAAGCCCGAACTGGAATCCAAAGTTCTAGTTTCCGGAAATTTATTGGTTCAGATACACGGATTAATCGCTGCTTACCTTATAGCTGAAATGCACAGCAGATTCAGTGAAACCAGCCTGGTTGCCTACAACTACCATTGCTACTTTCTCTTCCTTGGTGGCTTCAGTTCTGCATACAATCCTAACGGAGACATCATACTCCACTAGATTACACGGTGTATTGCCTATATGAATTTTTCCAAAAACATCTTCCTCTTTTAAACCAAGATTTGAACCTTCAATGGTAACTAAAGTTCCACCCTCCAATGGACCGGATAACGGTTTAATCTGTAAAATATTCCATTAAAGTAAAAAAATAAAACTACACATATATATATATTATATATATATAGAGAGAGAGAGAGAGAGAGAGAAGAGAGAGAGGTTTGATATAGTAGCTAGTGTGAACTATTATTTACAACGAAATTATCCACACATATCCAACCTACGAGGTAATGAGGTAGTAGTCTGATACTGTGGCAAAAAAAAGGCACAGTAACTTATTTCATGCGGCCAAGAAATGCTTTTGTTGAATAACTGGACCAGTCTTTCCAAGAAGCGACAAAACAGCACTATTATATAAGTATTAGAGCCGGTACTAATAGGAAGGGAGTGCGGCAAGTAACTGAACCAACCACGAATAATATAAAGTTTAATGCCATAAAATCCTCGCAGAAATGCCAGAAATCAATTCTGTTAGAAATGTAGTTTTCGAAAAAATCCCCCCTCACTCAAAAACCAATTGGGTAAAGTTGCATTTCTGGTTAACCGATTTTCATTAAATATGGAATCCTAACAAAGCTTCTAATACTGTATAATATTATATTGATGGTAGAACTATATATTGTACTAAAGTGGCACTTTAGAGGACTGTTCCCTCATAGTCCCTCCAAAAAATCGATTTGTCCCGAGAAAATGTTTCAAATAAAAGTGATAAGCATTTATGTATGTAGATAGTATATGAAGTTTTTTTAAAAAATCATTGGAACCGTTTTCGAGAAAAATTGCAAAAAACTGGAAAAAAAAAAATTCAGTAAAGTCGCACTTCAACGGTGATGGATTTCGCCCGAAATCTTCCGTGTCAGATGCGGTGTTAGGTAGTATTGAAATGGAAAATACCAGTTTTGAGTGTATTTCCTGTTATTATTTTGTGGCAAATTAAATTTTGGGGAAGCTAGAGGGTAGGTGGTGATTGCATGTTGCAACTTACCATATCAATTCTTGGTTTAGGACAATCTGTCGTTGGATAGTGTTTACAAGAATGCGCATAATCACATGTTGATGAACACCAAGCGCAATTATATTTAGCCTGTCTAGTGACACAGAGTGAACAGTCTGGATGGTCACGATGTGAGCCCAGGATGTCACATTTGTATAATATCAACGACATTGAGTCCACATGATGATTCCGATTCCACACTAGACTCACCTCTGCTGTATATTCACCAGTATTCGCTTCATAAGTGTACTGAAAACAAAACAAACAAACAAAAAAATTTGGTGTGAAACACTCACACAACATTCTCTTACTTCTATTTAGTACAATTATATATAGAATGACAAATTTTCTTTAAACTCAAATTTTACATAATTGTCCAAACATAAATAAAGGGCTGATGGGGGGGATAAGTACCTACCTATTACCCTTGGCAGGTAAAGAATAATTATATATTCTGCCTAAGTAGAGCGTACCAAAAACACAGAACCATCTGCTGCAGAAAAATGTTTCAAATAAAAGTGATACGTTTCTATCTATACAGTGGGCATTCCAAGTTTAAAGGAATCATTGGAGCCGTTTTTAGACCAAAAATCCCCCCCCCCCCCCAATCAAAATATATTCTGTAAAAACGCATTTTTGGCAAAACCAATTTACTTCCAATTTGGAATCCTATCAATGTTTCTAATGTGTATTAATATTATGTAGGTGATAAAACCATACTGAAGTTATACGTTAGAGGAACGCGTAACGCTACTGTCCCCCCCAGAACTCCTACACACGCACAGACCAAGTTAAAGATAATCGTGCATTATGCTTGTTGCTATGAAGAATAAAAATGGAGCAACCTACCCACACGTGACTAATCTAATATATGAAAAATGCTTCAAATAAAATGCTTCCAAATTTAAAAAGAAAATCGTTCCCGAGTCTATCGAAAAAATTCAAAAACTAATTCTGTAAAGTCGCACATCCGGGTAGTAAACAGATATTTTTTCAAATTTGTAATTCTATCAATGCTTCTAATGGATATTACTATTATATACTTGTTTGAACCATACATGGTACTGAAGTGGTGCTGAAGAGGAAAGCTTAACGTTAATGTTACCCCCCCCAGAATGAGGCGGCAGATCGTTTGGCCCGGGAGGGTTTCATTGGAACTCTTATCGGGCCTGAACCGTACTGTGGCGTCGCAAGATGCCTCAGGAGTGCATCCGAATTAGGACATGGATACGAGACCGATCAAGGGAATGGTGGGCTAAAACCCCCAGGCCAAAGGCAGGCGAAAACGTTCATTCATAGCTTACTCGCCCAGGCTAACTGCAGAACTACTCCAATTAGGCCGGGTGGCCATAAGGAAGCAGTTGGCGTTCTCACTGGACATTACAGACTCAATAAGCACATGCACCGCATAGGCCTGGCAACGGATAGCCTGTGTAGGTTTTGTCAGGAAGAAGAGGAAATAGCAATGCATGTTCTATGTCAGTGCGAGGGGCTTGTATGGCCGAGGTATGGCCTCTTTGGAGAGGAGAAGCTGACGCCTGCAAGCCTCAACCGGGGACCCCCTGTTAAGGCAGACAGGGCTCGAAACGGTGCTCTTAACCGATCACCTAGGAGCCTCCCCAGACCCAAAAGTTCAAATAAAGGACAGGGCTGGAGGGGGTCTCCAACTTAGGGGGTGCCGCAATAGACCATGGGGGTCGCGGTGGCGCAAGCTGAAGAGCCAATCCCCCATAGAATCTAATCGAATCTACCCCCCTCGTAACCTCCAAAAAAAAAAAAAAATCAATTTGCCTAAGAAAATATTTCGATTAAAAGTGATATGAATGTAAATGATATACAAAGATTAAAGAAAACAGTATTCAAAATCATCAGGCCTTAAAATTACAATGGGATGTTTGTACGGCAATGGCCAGAGCAGTTTTTAAAGAAAAAAAATTTCTTTGTTGCTCTTCGTTCTCAACGTTCACTCCTCTCCTACCCTAAAGAGCTCCTGAAGAAGGGCACCAATGGTACCCGAAACGTAGAGCAATAAAGACATTTTTTTTCTTTAAAAACTCCTCTGGCCATTGCCGTACAAACATCCCACTAAAAGAAAATAGTTCGAGCCATTTTCAAGAAATCGCAAAAATAAAAAAAATCCAGTAAAGTCGCATTTCCGGTGGATGGATTTTGCCCGAAATATTTGTGTCAGGTGCTGTGGTAGTATCTAAAGTGGAA
This sequence comes from Triatoma infestans, assembly GCA_011037195.1. Classification (NCBI taxonomy): domain Eukaryota; kingdom Metazoa; phylum Arthropoda; class Insecta; order Hemiptera; family Reduviidae; genus Triatoma; species Triatoma infestans. The sequence continues at coordinate 19,262 of JAAEAF010006843.1, forward strand.
TATAAAGTTTCAGTATCCTGCGATTTTTCGTTTTTTGAGATATTTTGTTCACACACACATACAGATAATTTTGGCACAATAGCAATACTTTTTCTTACCTAAGCACTAAGAGAAACTAAAAATACTTACCATAGTCTTATCGCAGAGTATCTTTTGATGTTCCATTCTAGCAGGTACCATCATCTTAGCGCCTTCTATGGTGACAATGCATTGAAAACCAGAATGACCAACTTGTGGTGATGGCATGTTTTCTACTTCTAATGTTATCTCCTTGGACACTCTATTTGGTAACAGTAATTCTTTACTGGATTTGGCAAATCTTGGACATGCATTCACACCATGACTTCCCAACTGGGTAGCTGGATTCTGTAAAATGATCAATAGAACAAATAATTGGCATTTGAAACAAAGGAAACTCCCAAATAGAACACTTTATTTAGATTCAAATTTATTAATCTGGTGTCACAAAACCTTTCCCTTACTGTAATTAACACAATTCTAGTCAAACTTTAAATTCCCTATTATTACTATTCTTCGTCTGTGGGGAGGAACCAAACTTTACGATATCCAAAGCGCGACTGGGTCCCCATATAGCTAAAAAAATCTAGACCCAGGTCTATCGGACTATAAATCCTAAAGAGAATAGCCTAAGCTCTTTCCCTAGACATCCTGTTCCTGACCAAAGGTCCTGAATCTAATTTTCTCACACAACCCAAGCAATCTGTCCATAAAATGGTTGGATGTTTCTTCCTCTGTCTCACAGACTCTACAAAACAAGTCTGGCATTGAAATACTTAAAAATATAAGCAGTAATTTAGAAAATGAAATACCTCATACCAAGAGCAAGAAAAATAAAACTAGTAACTACAACTGCTAGTTGTAATTTTACATTCCACTATAACTTCATGAAAAACAATTGCAAAAAACAACTACTAACTATATTTCTGTAATTGTTAGTTGCAATTTACTTAACTAGTAATTGTCATGAAAAACACTTCCGAGTTTCCGGATTGAGATCGGTCACTGGTTTACTAAAAAACCTGAATGTTTAGCCCATGTTTCAATGAGCCTCTTCAGGTCCTTACAATCTGGAGAGCCAATAAGGCAATGAACCAGGGGCGTGGCTCCTTCCTCCGCCATATTAACTGCCTTCTTGATCACCATGTTTACTTCCTTGCCCATGATTGGCTGGCGGGTGACGAGATCTAAGCCTCCCGTCCCAATCTCCTCCTCCCAAAGTTTTAATCTTGTCCTGCTCCGAAAAACCATTAGACGCTTTTCCCCCTGTTTTCACCCCTTTCCCTGAGCAGCGGGAGCCATGTTTTGCTTAGCCGGAGTCCATCGTCTCTATTTAGACAGTTTCTCTCTTTCTTAATTTCCACTGCCCCTCTTTTACACGTTCGTAATATCTGTCTACCTGGACAAGGACCCTGGTATCCTCAAAACTTATGGCATCCTATAGTAAACATGGTGATCAAAAAGGCAGTCAATATGGCGATCAAGATGCCGGAAAAAGGAACCACGCCCCTAGTTCACTGCCTTATTGGCTCTATATAGCAAACTACTGACGCGATCTCAACCCGAAAACTCATGTTTTTAATAAAATGGCCGTGGAAACCTAAAAGATCATAATGTCACTTAAAAATATAGTCCAACTATTACCCAGCTCTAATAAATACATAAAATAAATAAAATAAATTAAAACTTACATTTTCCCCACTGATGACAGTACGCTGGCAATTTGTAGTATTGTGTGTGCATTTATTCTCATAAACGCACCAATTGCATGCCCATTGTGATGTTACACAATCAATGCATCTAACATGCACTGAACAGTCATAATATGCAAAATTTCTAGAGACAAAATCTTTATTAGTCTCTGAAGAACGTACAGATAATGCCACATAAATATGATCACAATTGGCTGGTATTTTTGGCCTTGAAGAATATGGGGGCGTGGCACAGGTGAGGCCATTTTCTGTTAAGCCTGCATCCACTGGCTGTGATCCACCAAATACGCAACGGTATTTAGTACCGGATGGTAATTCTGGTAATGTACGGATTGTTAGGGCAACCTGCGGACAAAGTACAATATTACATTAACAATAATCTGGTGTGAAACACTCAAACGATTTACTCTTATTGCAATTTACACAAGTTATAAAGGACAAATTTTCTTCAAACTTCTGATCTCTTACTACGTGTTTATTGCCTGCAAAGGGTATCTGTTGCATGCAATCACTTGGAGAGTAGCTAGCCCACGGGTTACCACAGCTCAGTACTCCATGCACTTCGTCAGAACAGTATACAATACACTTACAACTACATACTCTCTACCCTTTACAGACAAGGACAAACGTAGTACACAAACTAGGGTCTCCGTCCCTAGTTATTGGGGTAAGCCAAGGGAGTAGCTCAGAGGTAGCGCGCTGGACTAGCAACGCGAAGGTCCCGGATTAGAATCCAGCATGCTGCCCTTAGATTTTCTCTTCCTAGAAGCCTCTACAGCTCACTGTCCGGTGACGGACAGTGTTGTCTGTATCTAGAGAACACTGCTCCGAAGCCGGCAGTGCACTGAGAAGGTTCTGTGGGGCACAGTAGATCTTTGAGGTTCCAGTGCAATAATCCCCCATAACAATCTAATGTGTTTGACTTCAATTTTATTTCAATGGGTGAATCTCAACTTAATAAAATGAATTTTTAGAGGATAGCATAACCTCCCCCGCCACCACAAACTTCTTTAAATGAACTTTCTCTGAAAATAGTTCCAAACAAAAGTGATAGGCCTCTGTATTCATAGTTAGTGTAACAAATTTAATAAAATCAATCGGCGTTTTTCATGGAAAAAATCGCAAAAACTCTTCAGTAAAAACGCATTTCCGGTCAACCTATTTTCTTGAAACACGGAATTTTGGCAACACGCTCTGGCCATTGCCGTAAAAACATCTCTCCTTTTAAACTAAGAAAATTATTTACTGTTGTCTCCTGTGTGATTGGTATGCGATCTGGAAGTATCTGTTCAAAATCTATACACTGCTGTCCAGTTCCATAAGACAGCCATCTTGGCGCGCTCTGACTGGCTTTCTGGCATGCACCGCGCACTGTGCATCTGTAAAAAACAAAATTAAAAAAAAATGTTGTGAAACACTCACACGATTTCCTCTTACTGCTGGTTAATATAATTAAATATAAAATAAAATTTTCTTAAAACCTCAAATTTTACTCGTTTGTCTAAAACCTACAGCAAAGATGGCGGAGAAAGAGGCCACGCCCCTTTTCATCGCTCCATTAGCTTAGAAGGTAAAGAAGCTCATTACAATATGGGCGAAACGTATGTTTCTAGCAAACCACTGACCGCAGTCTCAACCCGGAAACTAGTAGTTTTTCAGTATTATATCAAGTTTAGGAAAAATCGTGGAAAACTGAATAAATAAAAAAAATCAATTAAGTTACACATCCGGTACATGGCGATTTTGACCCAAAACTTCGTATAAGATGCAGCAGTAATACCTAAATACCGGAGTTATTTTGTTCACACAAACACAGCTCCATTCGCTAAAAAATATTTTTGTCATACTTAGAGAGGACTTCAAAAATGTATTTCCGGTAAAACTCAGATTTCTGAAAAATTGACACGATCGTAATACTTCCGCTTAAGGTAGTAAGAGAAAATAATTTACTATATTTATATTTTTCAAAAGAGATCGTGCTGCAATGAGTGCCGGAGCCTGTGTGGCTTGGCGGCTAATGAGCAAGCAAATGAACTAAGAGGAGCCGAAATACATCAACCTGACTCAGCACTTTCAAAAAAGGTAATAAAATCTTACCAAGAAGAGATTAAGAAGATATTACAGTGTCACAGGCAGAAGGAAGCAGTGCTGGAAGCCGATAAAGGAGCCGATCCCGCCTATGCTGTCAGGGCCTCCATGATTACCTCTATCGTCATTTAAACAGGATTGGGATGGAGTGGATAGCCCGTTTGTACCCTGTGCAACCAAGGAGAGATGGAAGGTCCGGCACCTACCAGGTATGACCCGCTTTGACAGATATTATCACGAGAACCACGTCGGAACAAATAGTAATACCAAATAAAAAATTAAATATAGGAGTAGTTTTTATTCCAAATTTCGAAACGGACCTTATTTTATAAACGTGTCGCATGAAAATTTGGTTCCAACCAAAAGCTGGAACAGACTAATCTACAAAAAAACAAAAAATGGCTTACTTCCTTTCCAGTGAACACCACCCGCAATATGGGTCCTTGGCTTCCAGGCATGACGAACAATTGCCATAACTTCCGCAATCCTCTATTGGCACTTTAACTACCTATATAATAATAATAATAATAAGAAAATTGTTTTGAATCAACATTAATTACACAATATTTGCATCTGGCAGTGTGACGGGTTTCATTTCAAGAAAAAAGTTAAAAAAAAAAAAAAATGCTTAATTACCTTATTCGGCGTCAAAACTATGATATGATCGCCAGCGGGTGATACAGCTGTATCGGGTAATATTTTCTGTCCTGGATTGATTTCAACCTCTTTGTACTCTATACCGGCATTCGGACCCGTTAAAAGTACCTTAAAAGATAAAAAAAAAATCTGGTGTGAAACACTCACACGACTTTCTCTTACTGCAATTAAATCGGGTAATATTTCACCAACAAAAATATTGCAACAAAGCTTGTAAGGGCCATTTAAATTTAAACCTAATTTAAGGCCCCCAAAACCCCTTTAAAATTAATTTTTTCAGAAAAATGTATTAAATAAAAGTGATAGGTGGATAGGACCTGTGCTGACAACATTTTTAAAGTTTAAAAGAAACCCTTTTAGTGGTTTTCGAAATACTTGTGGCACTTCCGGTAAACCAATTTTCTTCAAAATTTGTAATTCTAGCAATGCTTCTAATGTATATTAATATTATATAGGTGCTAGAACCATTTTAAAATGGTACTTTAGAGGAAGACTTAGCGCTACTATTCCCTCAGAACCCCCCAAAAATCAATTTGTTCGCCCCCTCTCAGGGAACCTGATTGAAAACATATATTTCCGGTGAAAACTGAAATTCAATAAACTATTTTAAGGGTTACTTCCGCTTTGACCAAAACCTTCTAGTTTAGTTCCCATTTTAATAGAAACGACCCATCTTAAGTTTTAGCCTAACCCACCTGTACAACTCGATCGAATTGTTACTTCTGTACAACTTCACAGCTAATAATTCTCTAATACACTCACTCACTCACTCAGACAGACGGTCCGGCACCCTATAGGGTACGGACCGAACAACACAGCTTAATAGAAAACATAAAATATTTCTTTATTTGAAAAAAAGAAAATGCATTGTGACAAGGCCAATGGCATGTACAAGGACTTTCGGAACCACCTTTGCTGGTTTTGGAGCTGGACTTGGAAAGTGATAACACGTGCAGATTCTGTGTGTGTGGGGGGGGGGAGGCAAACTCTGATACATCTCCTCAAGGACTGCGAGGCTGTCACTCAGAGAAGATTTAGGATCCTGGGTAAGTTACCAAGAAGATGAGGAGCATATATCCTCTGTCTCTACCTTCAGAATATTGAGATTCCTTAGAATAACGAGCCTTAATCTGGTGGGAGTGCTTTGGGCGAGATGCTCACCTGTAGCACTTGAGGGGATGCAGTTGGCCAACCAAGGGCCATGACACAATAGACCGTGAAAGTCGCAGGGCGCTGGGCACCTTCTAGGGGAAAAAAAAGAAGAAAGAAAATACAATAACTTAAACATCCGAGATATTTTCCGTGATAGTCTGCTTCTTTTTATGGTCATCGACCGGTTTCGGGGGTTCGCCCATCATCAGGATGTTTACTATGTTTAATACACTCAAGTGTATTAATCGCATTTGCTGTGTGCAAATTCAAACAAACATCCTGACAAACACATCCTGATGGATGGGCAAATGCCCGAAACCGGTCGATGACCACCAAAAGAAGCAGGCTATCACGGAAATATCTCTGATGCTTTCCAGCTCTGAGAATCCAACCACAATAACTTAAAGGATGAACTTTAGACACATCAAAATAACGTATACATAAAACATAAACCAGACTTCTGCAGAGAATACTTACAGCTAGAAACAACAGTCAATGTATAAACTGAATTTGCTCTGGGCAAGTCTGTGTTATCACACTGTCTGACAAACGCATCCTGAAGATGGGCAAACGCCCGAAACCAGTCGATGCATTTAAGATAATGTATCGGCGCTGCTTGCCCCCTACTGCACGTTTCTCCTACTGTGTCTGACCCCCACTCTTTCACTGTGTCTGTTCCCCACTTAAATGCATCACTCTCTCTCGCCCCCTCTCTATACGTCGCCGTGATTCCTACTCTCCATTCAGTTTCCCTTTACATTAGCTTCCAGTATTTCTGCATTTCTTTTTCAGCGAAGTAAACACAATTTAAAAAAAAACACACGAATTCAATACTTTCTCTTACAGTTGTAAGAGAAAATGTATAAAAAAAACAGTACGATAAACTAGTAAAATCCTAAATGTAGTATATTGATAAAATGATTACGTTTACCTTCTTGATAGAACCTTGCGATGTGCCAAGGAAGACGACTGTATGTCTTTCCGCCATACTGACTGTCACAGAAGTTAACAACACTGTATCATAAGTGATTGCTGGACTTGTTTTGATTGGTGTTATCCCAGAAATTTTCAAACCAACTTCACAAAAGTTTAAAATATTTCCAGTACTCTGGAGAAAAAAAATTAACAGTTTATTCAGATGGGATCCCAATGAAATAGGCGCCACTTCAAAATATCTCATGAAGAAGATAAAATAAAACAATGATAGGTTTTAACAAATTCGTTGTAGCCATTTTCATGAAATCCCCCCCCCCCCAAACCTAACCCAAAAACCTATTCAATTCAATAAAGTCGCACTTCAGGTTAACCGATTTTTTATTAAATTTGGAATTCTATCAATGCTTCTTATGTGTATTAATGTTATGTAGATGATAAAAACCATATATTATACTGTTGTTGTTGTGGCTGTGATACACTCACTCGTGTATAAACTGAATTTGCTCTGTGCAAGTCTGTGTTATCACACTGTCTGACAAACGCATCCTGAAGATGGGCGAACGCCCGAAACCGGTCGATGACCACAAAATGAAGCAGGCTACCACGGAAAATGTCTCTTATACTGTTGTGATACTTTAGTGCGAAAGCATAACGCTACTGTTCCCCCAGAAACCCCTCCAAAAAATCAAATTTTCCCGGAAAAATGTTTCAAATAAAAATGATTGTTATTTATGTGTGACGATAGTATATGAAGTTTAAAGAAAATCGTTGAAGCTGTTTTCGAAAAAATCACGATAAATTGAAGGAAAAAACATTCAGTAAAGTTGCACTCACTTCCGATAGATGGATTTTCCCGAAATATTGGACTCCGATGCGGTGGTAGCACGTAAACTGGAATACCAAGTTTGAGCTTCCTTTTCGTTTTTGAGATATTCTATTAACACAAATTCACTAAAAAGTTAAAAACACTTTTTTGTTTTCAGTGAACCCCAAAACATGTATTTTGCGGTTTAAACTCAATTTGGGAAATCTTGCACGATCGCAATACTTCCTCCTCTTGCTAGGAGTAAGAGAAAGTAAAAAACCCACATAATTCCGTTACTAATAATAATTTAGTAAAGCATAAATAATTACCCCAGCTTCAGGACAATTGCCATCCAATATTAATCCAGAGATGTAGGGCATATTTCTATATTTGATACTGCCATTGAAACACATATGGATATTTTCATTAAATTTAGCCTCAATATCCGCAATTGAATATATACAAACAGCTGATGATTCAATTGGTTCATTTGTCAAAGTTTTACTGGGTGAAAATGCTGCAGTTAATATCGGATCACCGGGATCAATTCCAAGTGCTGCAGCTAATTCATCGCCAGCTCTGGATAATTTGGCATCTTGTACTAGATTGTAATTCTTTTTGGCTGCAAAATAGATAAATAAATAAATCAGTTTTATAACTACAATTTACATAGCTATAATTGACAAATTCCCTTCAAATTTGGAATTTTTAGTGATTTCAATATTAATGTAACTAAAAGAATTCGCCATCTTTGGCTGTAGGTGGTGGGCTTCCCTGCCCACGGTTGGTTGGCGGATGACGAGGTCTAAGTCTCCCATTCCGCTGCCCTCCTTCCTAAGTTTTAACCTTGTTCTACTCCGGGAAAACCATTAAACCTATTAAGCCCCGCCCTGGATTGCCACTGGATCTCCTTGCAGAGATGAGGACCCTATCCCATATGAACAAGAAAGAGAAAATAGTCGTCCTTGATGGTGAGGAGCTGACCGTCAGATGCCTTCTGCCTTAGTAAAGAACAAGATCCAAGAGTATGAGATTGGGAAATAGCAAAGACGTTGGGATGAAGTAGACAAAGGAAAAACGACATTATGCAGTTCTTCCCGAATCTCTGCATCACAGATTGTCGATTCGGTGGCTGGAGCTATTCCAGACCGTAATACAATACTTTATGGGCCATGGGGAGTTCAACTCAAAAGATTCTCCGAATTGTAAGTGTGGTGAACGAGACGCGGGGCATCACGTCCTCTTTCGGTTTTCTCTCCTCGACGAGGCTAGAATCTAAATGGAATTCAAGCTGCGAAGAAGGGGAGAGGAGAGAACTGGCCGGGAGATTGTCAAGAATTAACAAAAAGTGCCCAAAATTTTAAAGAACTTTGTTGAGTTTGCTCGAGAAGTAGCGTTGAACGAAGAACTAGACGGATAAGTAGATATCCGCTTCCCCGTGGTAGGGGCGGTAACTTGCCCACAGTGTAGACAAGGCCAAGTGACCGTAGGCACTGGTTTCTCTATATGCTATGTTTATAAGTTTCTGCGGCCGTTGCCATGAAAAATAGTTCTTCGGATTGAGACCGCATCAGTGGTTTTTTCAAACCAATATTTCGCCTATATTACAATTGTTCAGGATAGTGTTAGCTCTAATGCTGAAACAACACTGGTAAGAAACAGGATGGGTATTCTTGGGCAGTCAGTGGAAAAGTGGGGCTTAATTTTCTCACTCATGCGTATGATTGATTGGCTGTTGAATGATGAGGTCTTATTATCATCATTCGTCCGTGGGGAAAGAACCAAACCCTACGCTATCCAGACCCGGGTCTAACCCATCTAAGATTCACCACAGCCCGAACAAATCGGACCATAACCTTAGGGGGAAATAGCCTAAGCCGAGGACTTATTCTCCCCTCCCAAAGCCTCATTGTTAAATGCAGCCTAAAAAACAGAAAACCGTTCAATATTTTTTCCTTTTCTGTTTCTCTCCTTTCTCTGAGCAGTGGCAGCCATGTTTTGTGGTACCTCAAAACACCGAATATTTCCGGTGTAAACTCAATTTTCAAAAATAAAAGTAAATAAGTGATGTGACTTACTGGTAGAACACTGAATTGTAATTTCCGTATAAGAATCGTAATTTGCATCGTTAATACAAAGTCTTGCCAATCTTGTCACATATCCTAATTCCTCTTGTCCAGCTAAATGCGATTGTTTTTGCACAATTACAAAATATGCATAATCAGTTGAGTTAAAACCATAAATATAATTAACAAGAAATTGGTCCCTATATTTAACGTCGATTCTCAATAGCGATTGTTTGGAAAATGATAATTCAGCGATATCTAAATTTTTTAAATCTCTTGATGATATTGCCGGCACATCGTGGCGATATTCACCATTATTTGTGAAAGTTGTGCCAACATATAGTACGTTAGATGGTTCCCAATTGTTATAATAATTTTCAGGACCAATAAATGCATAAGTTGAAGAATTGTCATCATTAGCTGCAATACCTGCACACAGAAAACATACAGAATAATTCTGGTGTGAAACACTCACATCACTTTCTCTTACTGCAATAATACAATATAATAGAATAATTGTCTTTTAAATTGTTATGTTTATTATAGTTTATAAATGGGCTTGCCATAAAAAACGTGGTAGGAGTTATCCATGTATACCTGAGTGTCACTAGTGTAGGAGCGCCCTCTGTCGCAATTAAAACGTGTAGCGGCAGTTTAAATTTTAACCTAATTAACAGGTCAGTTTTTACAGAAAAATATTCCAAATAAAAGTGGTAAGTTTATATCTGTGTAGTGAGAGAAGGGAGCTCAACTCAGTATATCCAGGGAGGGCACAGGAAGGGAAGGGTAACATGCCTAGAGATGGAATGACGTAAGAAATACAGTTTTGTTAAAAACGTCTCTTTGAAGCTGAGTATTAAAAGGAAGTGGGGAGCAGTGGATCCGCTCTGTCTACTATCAAACAGCATGCCAGTGTATAGTATCTGGATGGGTCAAGGACCCTGAGAGGACTGAGGCCGGAGTACTTGGTGTCCGGCATCTTCCAAGCAGAAATTTACGCAACTAGAAGATAACTCCAATTTAACCTTGATAAGAAATATTAAAAAATTTGACTAGCGATCTAATGGAAATTAGACTAATCAGCCTGTTGAGAGCTCAAATAAGCTTACGTACAAAGGGGAATTTTTTACTCTAGATAATAGCCAATTTTGCCCGTTATGTAATTATAAAGCGGCTGACTGAAGAGCTAGCGCATTTTCTTTTTCTCTGCCCATGCTTTGCGAAATTAAGTAAGTCATATATTGAACCATTGTGTTTGACGTCTGATACTGTGGCTGATATTTTAGATATAAAAAATGAACATCATGTGAATAGTCTTTTCTATTATGTCAAAGGCACTCTTATGCTAAGAAAATATGTCTTAGAAGAAAGTTCATTTTAATTACTGCAGTTATAATGGATTTTTAGAGACCAGCTTGTTATACGTACATTTATATGTATATATATTAATTGTATTCTCCCAAACTTCTTTGTATATTAAGTTTTTTGCAAATAAATAAATAAATAAATAAATAATAATAACAATAATAATAATAATAATAATAAAATATAAGAAACATCATAATCAAGAGATTGTAATCCTATCCGATAGCCAGGCCACCATTAAAGCACTGAGCTCATATGCCATCATGTTGTTGAGAAGTTATGACCTACATGTGCTGGAGTAACTAGTCCCGTAGGCACACCTCCAGCACGCTCTCTCCCAGCAGAGTGACCAAGGGACTTACCATTCCTCAACACGTGAGCGCGGAGACAAAACCCCGCCGAGCTAGCTCACGATCCTGTGGTACCAGTTTGTAGCGGGAACAAGTCCCCTACTTAAAGGCCCAGAATGGTCGCTGACCTCTGTCTCCTGGCGCCTGTTTGGGCTTACCGCACCAAACATGTCTTCAGTTCAAAAATGGTATGGGGGGGGAAGGTTGCTTCGGCAAACCCAATGACTTGGGCAGAGCATTAGAGTTACCCTATTTTAGGAGCAAGGGCATATTGGCGTAGAAGGAAATGAAATGGGCGACACCCTGGCAAGGAAAGGTGCTACACCTCCCTTTTTGGAGCCTGTACCCTTTTGTGGAATAAGTGACCAGTCTCTTCGGGAAAAACTTGGAAATGAGGAGCAAGTGAAGAGAGCACAGCTTTGGAAAACTCTCCGAGGCCTGGAGGCAAGCTAAGAGACTTGCCTGGGCGGTTATAACCACAAAAGTTCTAAAGCGTTCATTAGTCTAAGTAAACTAATAGGCTTCGCATGCTGACCGGTTTCCAGACAGTGCATGGAGCACTTGAAAAATATGGACCTAGAACCGATAGCACCTACAGATTCTCATGGGGAGACGGAGGAGACTCCAATACGTACATCTCCTAACGGATGGAGATGCTATCATCCAGAGAAGATTTGGAAGCGTGGGTAATTACCAGGTGATGGAAGATATACCCTGCCTAGAAGCTTTCCAGTTCCAGAGATTCCTCCAGATATAAATCTGGAAGGTGTGCGTGCTGTAGGTGAATAGTCTCACCCTTGCCACCATTTTGGTACCACAAAAAAATATAAATCTGTGCAATGAACATTCCAAGTTTAAAGAAAATCGTTTATAGACAATCGATTAAAAAAAATCCGAAAAACTCAAAAACACATTTTCTGTAAAGCCACACTAACAGATCACTGATTTTCTACAAATCTGGAATTCAATCAATGCTAAAGGTTATATTAATAATATATAGGCGGCAAAATCCTACATTGTACTGAAGTAGTTAAGAAAAAAAAATCTATTTTCAAGAAAAATGTTTTAAATAAAAGTGATAAGTATTTATGTGTGTAGATACTATACAAAGTTAAAAGAAAATTATTGGAGCTCTTTTTTTTTGAGAAAAATGGCGAAAAATTGAAAAAAAAAAATCTTTAAAGTCGCACTTTCAGTTTGATGGATTTTGCTCGAAATCTTTCCGTATTTGAATGCAATAGTGGTATTTCGTTTAAAACTTTCTAAGATTTGACAAAAATGCAATTGAGATAATATATTATAAATAATGAACTAACCTCTAGGATAGAATTGTGCACCTTGCGATATGTTGGACAGTATATATTTATGGCATGCTCCTTGTAATACTGAACCACATGCAATCAGTGATTTACCTTTCGAATCAATAACTAATATCTTATTAACATTATCCGTGGGAACTATTGGTATATCAGGAGTATCACAGCCACGAGCGTGGCAAAGATAGGAGTCATCCTGTGGGCCGGTAACTACGCATTCCTGTACAGAAAGCGCTGAGTCCAGTTGGGCTAAACGGTTAACACCGCCCACGTAAATCTGAAACAGGCAAAATTAGAATTAAAAAAAAAATAATAAGTAAAAAATAAAAAAAAAACATATTATATACTTACCCTAGAAGTAATCGGGTCAATAGCTAGATGTGTTAATCGTTTAATACTTGTCATGGAACAATTTCCGGCGCTCTGGTTTGGAAATTCAGACTTGACCGACATATTGCTACAAGGACGGAATAGCCAACCAATGAGAAACGTAATTATAACTTCTGTTATTAATAATCCCATTCTGTTTACATGGTACCTAAAACACAATAAAAAATCTGATGTGGAACACTCACACAACTTTGTCTTACTCTATGTTAGTAAAATTTTACATGTGAGGTGGGGGCAAGTACGCCCACAGAGGTGATTATATTGTGGCCCAGTAGAGTGCACCAAAACCACTGAACCAACAGATATTGGACATTGTGCCCTCCGGAGCCTTCTCAGTGCACTGCCGGCCTCCGAGCAGTGTTCTCTAGCTACAGACAACACTGGTCATCACCGGACAGTGAGCTTGTAGAGGCTCCTAGGAAGAGAAAATCTAAAGGCAGCATTCGAACCCGGGAACTCCGCGTTGCTAGTCCAGCGCGCTACCATGAACTAATCCCTTCCTTCTCCTTGGCTTTCGCCAATTAACTAGAGACGGAGACCCTAGTTTGTGAACTGTGTTTGTCCTTGTCTGTAAAGTGTAGAGTGTGTGTAGTTTAAGTGTACTGTTCTGACGAACGGCAAGGAGTACTGAGCTGTGGTAACCCTTGGGGTCGTTACTCGCCAAGTAACTACATGCAACTGATACCGCTTGCGGGCAAATTCTAGCAATACATGAAATGTATATTAATATTACGTAAGTGGTTGAACCATACAATGTATTGAAATGATACTTTAGAGAGAAGCTTAATTCTTACTGTTCCCTAAGAAGCCCTCAAAAAAATCAATTTTCCCAAGAAAATGTTAGAAAAATAAAAGTGATAGGCATTTATATGTAAAGATAGTATATGAAGTTTAAAGAAAATCGTTGGAGCGGTTTACATTTTCCTTGTTTTCAAATAAAAGTGCTACTTTTGCAAGCATTCCCATGTTTAAAGAAAATGTATGTAAACCATTTTCGAAAAAGTTCAAAAAAAAACTCAAAACCTGTTCGGTAAAATCCAATTTTCCAGTTAATAAATTTTCTTCAATTTTGGAATTCTATCAATGCTTCAAATCTGTATTAACATTATGTAGGTGGTAAAAACCATGGATTATACTGAAGTGGTACTTTAGAGGAAAGCATAACGCTACTGTTCTCCCACAAGAACCCTAAAAAAAAATCAATGTTTTAAACAAAAGTGAAAGATTGGTGCCATTTTCGAGAAAATCACGAAAACTAAAACAAAGTTGATGGATTTTGCTCGAAATCTTTGTATCTGATGCGATAGTAGTGCCTAAAACGTAATATCAACTTTGAGAAAATCGTTGCAGCCATTTTCGATAAAACTCATAATCCAATTCTATAAAGACGCACTTCTGGTTAACCGAATATTCTTTAAAATTGGGAAATCTATCAATGTTTCTAATGTGTATTGATATTTTATGTAAGTGGGACGTTGGTGGAAAGCAAAACGTTAATGTTCTGTTTCAGGACCCACCAAAAATCAATTTGCGTCAGTTTGCGATGATAGTACCTAAACGGAATACCAAGTTTGAACTATCTGTGGACTTTTCGTTTTTGAGATATTCTGTTAACAGTCTATCTCACACACACACACACACACACACACACACACACACACACACACACACACACATGTATTTCCGGTGAAAAGTCAATTTGGAAAATCTGGCGCAATCTCTTACTCGGAATAAGTTAAAGCATCAGAGATATTTTCCGTGATAGCCCTACTTCATTTCATTGTCATCGACCCGGTTATGGGCGTTCGCCCATCATCAGGATGTCCTGATAAACAGTATGATAAGATAGACTTGCACAGAGCAAAATCATTTTATGCAATTTAAAAACGGCTCCAACGATTTTCTTATGTATTACGTTTATTTGAAACATTTTCTTGGGAAAATTAATTTTGCTAATTAAGCTTTTCCTTAAAGTACCACCACTTCAGTACAATGTAAGGTTCTGCTACCACTTTAACATACATTAGAAACATTGGTGGAATTTAAAGTTTGAAGAAAAAAAATCAATTAAATCAGAAGTGCAATTTTACAGAATAAGTCTGGTACAATTTTACAGCTAAGATTGGTAAGGAGGCAGCTTTCAGCCCATCAATTGGGGCAAACACGATCTGTCCAATGATAATGGTATTCGAATAGTGGATTTTGCAGTAGAAAAAGGAATGGTTATAAGTTGCACACGTTTTCCCCATTAACATATTCATAAAAGAACCTTGGGTGTCCCCGGATGGGAAAACAAGAAACCAAACTGACCATGTCCTTAGTGACTCAAGACATGCTTCAGATATATCTAATGTGAGAAGTTACCGTGGGGCAGATGCAGATTCGGACCACTTATTGGTAAGGATACCTGGAAGAAAATTAAGATAACACTCAAGAACACGGCTGATGAATTACTTGGAGTAAGATAGAGAAAGATTAGAAACGAATGGTATGATGAGGAATGTGAAAAGAGGCTTAGAAAAAGGAATGAAGCAAGGATGAAAATGTTGGCTAGGAATACACGGCAAAGTAGAGAAGATTATAGGGCTAAGAGGAAGGCGGCAAAAACTATTTTTTAGACAGAAAAAAAGGGCTTTGAAAAGGAGAAAGTTGGAGGCATTACAAACGGAATATGAGGTAAAGCAAACAAGAAAGTTTTATAAAGGCAAAAGAGAATTTAAGATGGAGTTCCAGGTAAGAACAAGTTTCTGCAGAGACAAAGAAGATATTTTTTTAATTGGTGATAGTGCAAAAGTTATAGATATCTGGAGCCAATATTTCGAGAGCATGTTAAATGCTGGTAGAAGTGGGGAAGTACGAGTATTACGGACTGCTGAGTTAAGTGACGAATTGGCAGAAATACCTTTCAACAATGATATTGAAGATGATGATGTAGAACCCCCAGACTTTGAAGATTTCGAAGAAGTGATAGCTACCCTTAAAAATAACAAAAGTCCAGGCTGTGATGGCATAGATGCAGAAGTGGTGAAATATGGTGGTGAGGATCTAATCAAAAAGCTATACGACTTAATATTACAAGTATGGATCTCAGAAAAGACGCCGAGCGAGTGGACGGTTGCTATTATATGTCCAGTATTTAAAAAAGGAGAAAAGGATTATAGGGGCATATCACTTTTAGGTGTGGCTTACAAGGCTTTCGCGATACTCCTTAACAAAAAACTGCAAAATTGGTTATAGGAGAGTATCAGTGTGGTTTTAGACCAGGTAGGTCTACTATGGATCATATCATCTCCGTTCCACAAATGCTGGAACAATCTTACGAGTATAATATTGATCTGCACTATCTTTTCATAGATTTTAAGCTGGCCTTCGACAGCATAAACAGAGAAGAGTTAATTAAAGTTATGCTGAAACTAGGGATTCCTAGTAAGCTGGCAAGGCTAAATCGGATGACACTCACCAGAAGTAGCTGTAAAGTTAAGATCCAAGGTATGCTGTCGGATACGTTTGCGGTAAAAAGCGGCTTGAGACAAGGTTACCCTCTATCCCCAACTCTCTTTAATCTAGCACTTGAACATGCAATACAGGCCATTCGGACTCACCCGAACGGTACCATTCTCAACAGAATGACACAACATCTAGCCTACGCTGAGGATGTTGTGATAACGGCTAGAACAAGAGCAGCGCTTGTGGGAGCTTTTGAGGAATTTGAAGATGCCGCAACAAAGATGGATTTGCAGATCAGTGACGACAAAACGGTGTACATGAGAACCACGAGAAATTCCAATAGTGCCAGTGAAGATTTCTCTTTTCGAAGGCATGTCTTCCGGCCTGAAAGTCAATTTAAATATTTGGGAGCTTTCGTTACCGAGAAAAATGAAGGGCTGGAGGAAATTAAAGCAAGAGTAACGGCCGGTAATAAATGTTATTTTGCACTCCAGAAGCCATTAAAGTTCAGAGGCTTGACACACAGAGCGAAGGTTCTTATATATAAAACAGTAATTAGGCCTATCGTTACCTATGGCTGTGAAACTTGGGTACTTACCAAAGAAAACGAAAAGATTTTGAATATATGGGAAAGGAAAGTACTCAGGAGAATATATGGACCTGTCTGTGAGGGTGGGCACTGGAGGATTAGAAAGAATGCCGAACTTCGACAGATGTACAGCGAGCCGGATCTGGTCTCTTTCGTAAGAAGGAATCAGTTGAGGTGGCTGGGACATGTGGAGAGGATGTCAGCTGAGAGAATTCCCAAAAAATTACTGAAAGGTAAGCCTGGAGGACGTGAAAGTAGAGGACGCTCACGTAAAAGATGGCTTGACGATTTGGAGGAAGTCCTCCGAAGACTCGGTGTGAGGAGATGGAGAAGACTTGCCCTAGAGAAAGAAGAATGGCGAAGAGTAGTGGAGGAGGCCCAGGTCCTTGAAGGACCGTAGCGCCAAGGGGTAGGTAGGTGGGTAAGTTTTTTTTGGGAAATTTCACGAAAACGACTATAACGACTTACTTTAAACTTGGAATGCTTACTGCACAGATATAAATCAAAAATTCAGATGTGTTTGATGAATATTATTGATTTCTGCTTCGTTGGTTGGTAGGTTCGCACTCGGGCACCCAACAACCACTGTATTTAGATTAAGACAATTGAGCAACATTTTAAAATTAAAAGAAAATTTTTATCGCTTTTATGTAACTGTTTTAAGAGGAGTAAGAGAGAGTCGTATGAGTGTTTCGCACTAAATCTGTTAAATTTACTTTATGATTACTTAGAAAGTTAATGGGTCTTTCAGTATATAGGACGAAAACAAAATATCTTAAGAGTTTCGGCTCTGAAATGTAGAAGAACCCTTAAAAATTTCAAAAAAGTATTTGAAAATGTGCCAAAATTTCATATATCTGGGTAGCCTTGTTAATCATACGAAGAAATTAAGACCCAAACCTTTTATGCAAATGCTAGTTATTTGCCGTGATAGTCTGCTTCAGTTTAAAAACCTGAATTTTTTTACTCTGTGTAAAGTCTTATGTTATCACTCGGTTTTGACAAAACGTCGTGATGATAGGCAAACGCCCAAAATCGGTCGATGACCACAAAAACAAGCAGGTTATCACGGGAAAATATCTCTGATGCTTCTTTACCAACTCTGTGGAACCAACCACAACAATTAATTATTTCGTTTAAATTACTTTTTTAAAAACTAAAATAAATTAAAAATTATACAAAACACCTGTTAGGCCTGTTTGCAATCACCTGTTTGCTGTGCTTCAAAAACTTTGACCTTACCGGCATCGGACGCAAATAAATTTTTAAAAAATCTTCGAAAGAGAAAAATAATATGGATAATTTTTTGGGGCGAAATTTTGAAAATGGTGTGCGGGAAGCTGAGAAGAAATGAAAATAAAATGAGGATAATTACAGCTATAGAGAATCCCGTTCGCTTTGCAATGATCTATGAATACCCAAGGTAATAACAAAGAACCGACGGTAGAAGAAGAGGAGTTAATACATCAAGAAACAGATGGATTGACGAGATAGAATCTAATTTGAAGGCGGTTCAGGATGAGCGGAGCATATGCTGCATTCAATACATCTGGGAGACCAAAAATTACAGGGGCCACCCAGCTCTTTACACAACTCGTGAAGAAATAATGACTAGATTTGGTATTTTATCCATGGCATGCAAATTTATGTTGCTTCTGAACGATTTCGGTTTCAAATCTATCGCCAATAATAAGGCTATTTTGGTTCATGAAAGAGAGTTGACTTTTTAATTTTTTGTATATGTCACACGTAAGCACACTTCACTGAACTTAATAGCAACAGTCATCCGAATGAATCCGAAAACCGTTTAAAAACAATAAGAATTAGCTTATTACAATGGAGAAAACAATCGCAGATGTTATCCAGCAATGCGGGACCCATTCACATATTCAATTTACTATAATTTTGCAAAAAACTCTCAAAATATTCTCGCTTAAGTTTAATAAATATTAAAATTAAAAACCAGCTTACCACATTTAAATTTCTTTCGTCCCATACCTAGGTGTTTACTAGGTATATACTCACAATTTATCTGCTACATATCTAAAAATTCTGTTTCCAAAAAAACACTAGAACTTTTAATATTATTTCTTAATAAAATTATTTTTTTCTTTTATTTAAAACTATATAGAACAAATTCTTGGACACATAAATACTAATTGTTTACATTGAAATATACATGAATCAGTCCATCACTAAGACATAGTAACCTAGCCTAGGAATAAGCCATTGTTTGAAAATGAAACTAAATTCTTTACAAATAAATTTACTCAAATATTAAAACAATTAAATTATTGAAAATTTTATAAAATTATTAATTTATTTAAAATTAAATTATATTCACTAAAATCGTATAAAAAATAAAAAAAGAATTGCATTATTAACTCTGTTTTAATTGTAACCTCACAGTTGGTTTGTTTATAACATTTTAGGGAAACCCCCCTAAATAATTAAAAACAAAAAAAATAATAATAATAATAAATAAATAAATACATAAGAAAAATTAGTTTTATAAACTAAAAATAAACAATTTTTAGAATTTACACTACAATTTTCTAAAATTTAATTTAACTTTAATAATTTTTTTCCGATTTTTTCCCCCATAAATTAAAAGCATTTAACTAAAAAATTATTAGAATTATTGTAACAGTTAGGCGAAGGTAACTTAAACTGGTTAAACTAATTGCTAGAGAATATTTTTAATTTTTTTGTTTTTGGTGGGGGGAAATATTACAAATAAAAGTGTTAGTCCTCGTTAAGTATGCTCTTAATCATGTAAATTTGCAAGAAAATCGTTGAAGCTTTTTTCGAGAAAGTTGTGATAAATAAAACAATAATAATAAAATTTAGTATGAACCAAAGAGAGAAGTGTAAACCTTCCAGAACCCCGTTAGAAAATTACATGGAAAAAAGGTTTCAAATAAAAGTGATAGGCCCATATATGAGTACTTAGTAATATAGTATATTATATCAAGTTCAAAGAAGCTTGGTTGGTTTCTTTATTGAAAACAATTTTCAGTAAAAATCTATCGATTTTCTTTAAAACTCAGGATTTTAGCTACACATTAATTTTATTTTATTTAAGGCGCGTCAGTATCTATGGTCATTGTCGCCCGGAGCCTTCTCAGTGCACTGCCGGCCTTCGGACTGTGTTCTCTTGTTATAGAGAGCGTTGGACATTGAGCTGTAGAGAGGATCCTAAGAAAAAAAAAAATGTAAGGGCAGAACAGCTGGACTCAAATCCGGGACCTCCGCGTGGGAGTCCAGTATAGTAACCACTTAGCTATTCCGTTCCCTATAATTTATTATTATAAATAAATAAAAAATACAATTCGCTACTAAATAATATCTTGTGATGTTAATTACTTACACTAACTTTTCATTTGGATTGATGTAAAACAAGTACTTGGTATTGGCTCCTCGTGGAATAAGGTTTTTGAATGGTCTTTTGCCGAACAGCATCCCATTCTTTTTGTAAGGCAACGCGGAGCTGTTGCAGAGTAGTTGGAGGCTGATCACCAGCTCTCTGATCATGCCCAATACAGATGTTCTATAGGATTCATGTCCCAGAGAGATCACATTTATACCACTGACTTCCTCTAAGAAGCGGCGTGACAAATCTAGCCGTGTATGGTCTGGCTTTATCGTGCATTTACATGAAATTGTTCCCGATAAATGGGGCAAACGGTATGACTGCCTCTTAGAACTTTTTCAACATACCTATTGGTGGTTATTGCGGCGTTTTCAACAATAATTAAATTCGGTGTGGGCCTCCAGACTTACCCTACCCCACACCAAATTGTTGTTGAAAAGGAGCACTTCCGCTAGTAGTACATTGAATGAAGAGCTACCCCTCCCTTTTCCACACACGAATACCACCATCTGAAGAATACAGACCAAATCGCGATTCATCTATTAAGAGAACAGCCCCCTATTGTTCTCTCAGTCCAGTGGAGATGGCGATTGGCAAATACTAACCTGCTTACACAAAGATTCGTGGTTAGTACTGGCCCTGATGCAGATCTCGTAGCCATCAGATTTACTTGTCACAATCGTAATCGAACTTTAAGAAATCGATCGTCCCGATCTGTTGTGACCCATCCACTTCCAGGTCTCCGACCGTATTCTCCAGTTTCCCTAAAATGTAACGATTACTCGCTGAACCGCAAAATGTGATAAGGCAGAAAAACAAATTTATAGGAGAAATAACTTTTTCAACATAATTTTGAAAAATATATAATTTTTCATAATCTATTTTGAATACATTTTATAAAATTTATTATATATATGAAACAAACAAAATGAATAAAGCAAAAATTTTACAAAAAAAATAAGAATTTATACAATTTGGCAAAAAGGAATAAGGATAATTGGGGTTTTATTTCGTTTTTTACTACTAATTCTCTAATTTCATACACTGATCCAGAACATTCTGAAAAATTCACATATACACATGGCCACCCACGTGTATGGTCGGGTCGAATGGGGTCGGTCTTTCAAAATAATATTTTGTATCGCAAAACAGTAAGCGGTCTTCGAGGTAAGAATCGGGCGATTCACTCCCATAAAATCCAATAGGCTTCTTTAGGGTATCAGAGATATTTCCCTTGATAGCTTACTTCTTTTTGTGGTCATCGGCCGATTTCGGGCATTCGCCTATCATCAGGATGTTTTTGTCAAACAGTGTTGATAACATAAACTTGCACAGAGCAAATTTAGTTGATACACTCTCGAAACTGGTCGATGGCAACAAAAAAAAAAAAAACAATCTGGTGTGAACACTCACACAACTTTCTCTTACTCCAGTTCTCAAAATTATAATGGACAAATTTTATAGTATGTGTACCAAATTTAATGAAATTCGTCAAAAACAGAAAAAACTGTCCAGTAAAAGCGCACTTCCGGTTTACTAATTTTCTTGAAACTCAGAATTTCGGCATCTATTTATTTCTAATTAATTTTGTTTGGATGATAGAATTGTATAAACAACTATGATAGCACTTTAAAGAAAAACATAACCCCACCCCTTCCCTAAAATTGCCCTTAAATGAATTTTCCCAAAGAAATGTTTTGAATAAAAGTTGCAGATCTTGTTACGAAGTTTCAAGAAATCGTCAGAGACGATTTTTGAGAAAATCGCGAAAATGAAAAAAATCATTTAGTAAACTTGTAATGTAAAACCGCACTTCCGGTGATCCGATTTGTTTGAAACTCGGAATTTTAACAACATTCAATTCTAATTAACATTATTTAGATAACAGAATGTTTAATAACTGAAATAGCACTCTAGATGAAACCCTAACCCCACCCCTCCCCAGAAGTGCATTAATGAATTTTCCCAGAGAAATGTTCAAATAAAGGTGTTAGCTGTTTGTATGTGTAGTTGATATACAAGTTTAAGAAAATCGTTCGGAGCCATTTTTGAGAAAATCGCAAAAACGTAAAAAAACAACTAGTAAAGTGGTACTTCCGGTTAGGATTTTTTGACAGATACCGTCAGTCAGATCCCATGGTGATACCTAAACGGAATATCAAGTTTCAACTTTCTACGATTTTCGTTTTTGAGCTATGCTGTTCACATACATACACACACACACACACACACACACACACACCCATTTCTAAAAACCACTTTTTTGGATCAGGGGACCTCAAAACGGATATTTCCGGTGAAACTCAATATCGAAAATTTGACACGATTACAATACTTCCTCTTGGAGTAAGAGAAAGTAAAAAAAAAGCAGGCTATCACGGAAAATATCTCTGATGCTTTCCAGCTCTGCGGAACCAACCACAACTTGTTTAGGGTAGTTGTTAGTTTAAGTTATAGTTGGGAGTTGGCTATCCCGTGTACGCCTTCGCGACCCTCTAAGTGTCTATTGTGGTAACCACAAGTTAGAGTACTCTCTACAGTCTTGATTGTTTAATCAAGAGAACTCAGGTATCTGGAGAGAGACCAGGGTGAAGCTTCTTGAAGGCATCAGTTTCTCCTCCCATCAAAGAGGTACTCGTTTAAAAACTTGAAAAAACGTTTAATGGTTTTCCAGAGCAGAAAATAGTTAAAACTTTGGCAGGAGGGCAGTGTGATGGGAGGCTAGATCTTGTCACCAGCCAGTCAATTCTAGGAAAAGAAAGGGAAAATTAAGTCTCATCCAGCATCCTTTTGACTGAGATAGCAGTTAAAAGCGGAGGAAGGGGTCAGGCCCCTTTTCATTGTAAGGTACCAACGTGAAGAAGCTCATTGCAACGAACGAACGGAAAAAGTAATAGAGAGAGAGGCAGCATTTGAGTTCAAGTTTAAAGGAAATCGTTACAGACGTTTTTTGAGAACAACAAAAAAACCTCACAAAACCTATTCTGTAAAGTCGCACTTCCAATATAAACCGATTTTCTACAAATTATATAGGTAGTAGAACCATATATTGCACTGAAATGGTACTTTGGAGGAAAGCTAAACTCCGGAAACTTCCCCAAAGGGATCAATCAGTATATGTATGCTGGCGTTGGATTATCCCTTACTGGGCATTATAATTTAAGGAGATATCTTCTACTTAATGGGACTTATGCCTCAGGACCTTGATTTTGTAGAATTTGTGAGACAGAGCAAGTAACACCTATTACATTTCATGACAGATTGTTTTGGGTTGTGTCGAATTTAGGTTCATCTTTGGTCAAAGAATAGGATGTCTTTAGAGGAGCTTAGTGGTTCGGATTGTGGCGAATCTTAGGTGGGTAAAACACGGGTCTGGACTATTGTTCTAGATCCGGTAGTTATTGGAGGTAGCTATATGGGTCCACAGAAGCTTCGGAAAGCCCTTCCCTCTCTTGAAATAATTTGCACGTTGACAGTATACCAAGTTTAAAGAATTGTTGCAAAACGTTTTCAATACACTCGCACTTCCCGTTAAAACAGATTTTGATTAAAACCGCCGTTATTGTTGTTATACTCCATGTTAGTAGAAGTAAACGGAGTAAGAACATTTTTTGAGATGTCTGAGATTGTTTTTTTGAGATAATATGTTGTTAAAAAATACACACATATATATATACACACACAGACACTCCTTATATAGAGAGAGAGAGATTATCCGCTAAATACATTTTTTTGGCCAAAAAATCGGTGTCTTTAAAACATTTACCAGGTTTTTCAAAAGTTTTAGTGCATAGATTATATTAGATTGTATTGCGACCTGAAAGATCTACTGTGCCCACCCCCTGAAGCCGTCTCAGTGCACTGTCCATGATCGGACAGTGAGTTGTAGTGGGCACCTAGGAAGAGAAAATCTAAGGGAAGCATTGCTGGACTTGAACCCCGGGATTACCGTGTTCCTAGCCCAGCGCGCTGATCTAGAGCTAATCCCTTCCCTAGTGCTTAAAAACGCAAAATATAAACCATCATTTTCTACCAATTTCATCCCCCCCTACCATTTCAATTTGGTGATGGTACCACTCCTTTGGTGTGCGATGCCAAAATCTCGCATCGTACTAATCAACAATATCAAGGGAATACAGGAGAAGTTGGAAATTAAAGATATCTTAAGACATTGCAGTCAGATCGGTAGATTGGTGTGGGAGGCTTTTTAGTGGATTTTCCCCCTTTAATTGTGGGGGATAAGAGCCATATTGGCTTAGCCACCGCGCAATCGGGCACCGAATAATAATAATCCTCGAGTGGCCTCATATCGGATACTGCTACACATTCCAGCAATTCCTCTTCAACGTCGACGAGTTTGACACATCTTGAAGGTTGGTATTCGCCAGTTTTGAAATGTTTAAACCAAAACCGCAGCAGTATTTCGGTGCACCATTCCCTCTCTTTTCTGCACAAAATTTCTTTGGCTGCAGCCTTTGTTCTTAGTCCTTTTTTCCAATAATTTTTCAGTAGACCCCCCCCCCCAGGCAAATCACAATTTCTTTTTCTTCGGCTACTTTGGTTGCAGTATGTAATAGCAGATGAGAGGTAAAGACGTTTGGGTAGATAATTGAATAAAGGGTTAATCAAAGTAAACATTGATATAAATTACTTATATAAAGAAAAATATGAAGACTTCAAAGCTTAGCATTGTTTTCATGCGTAAAAACTTTTGTAAGAACCTGGTACTTCCGGAGAATACTCAATATTAACAACATGACTTCCTCTTATGGCGGTAAGCATAAGGAAAATGTTATTAGTAAGATATTAAGTATAGGAGGTACAATTGTTCGAAGGAGGCATTATTAGTCAATTTGGTAAAACTATGTCATTGGTCCAGTCTGAGTTGCTGAAGCTGTGCTGAAAGATTTCCATAACTGTCTGGTGGGGAATCATAATAATGAGACGTGGCTCCAGCGGTAACCGTAGCTTCTGTGGTATTTCTGAAAAAAAGAACAAAAAATTAAATACTTTGTAAAGTCGCACTTCCGGTTGATGGACAAAAGCAAGTTTAAAATTGCTGCGACTTGTTTTTGAGATACTTTTGTCGAAAATTTGAGACTATAGAAGTACTTCCTGTTACTAGCAATAAAAAATATAACGATAAAAATAGTAAAAATATATTTTGAAATATTACATACGTGTAGCAAGGCGATTGGCAATTTTGCTGTTGCTGCGGACTGCCTGCTAGATGATATGGCGATTGTTCTGGCTGTGGCAAATCACCGGCAAGTAAATTGCAATAACGTGGTGGATTTTCAAAGTAGGAAGCACTAGGGGGCAGACTGGCCAATGAATCCGCCGGCGGATAGTAGGGAGGCGGTGACGCAGGTACGCTACTTTGTCCTGAGCTATAATTTCTCAAATCTTTTTTCACCTGAGCTACAGTAGCTGCACAAGTTTCACCACCTGCAAAAATTTAATTTAGCTAGTTTTAGACGTTCAGTCAAAGATCGTAACTGCACCACAAACCCATAAAAATCTGGTGTGAAACACTCACACAACTTTCCCTTACTGCAGTTTACAAAATTTGTAACTAAACAAATTTTATAGTTAGTATATAAAATTTAATGAAATTCGTCCGGTGTTTTTATCGCGAAAATTCGTAAAAAAATGAAAAACGTATTCAGTAAAAATGCACTTCCGGTTTATTAATTTTCTTGAATCTTGGAGTTTTGGCGATTCTATTTATTTTTAATTAATTTTGTCGAGATGGTAGAATTGCATAATGAACTATGATAGAAGAAAACATAACCCCATCCCTTTCCCAAAAGCCCCCTTAAATTACTTTATCCGGAGAAATGTTTCAAATAAAAGTTGTTGCTCTGTATATCAAGTTTGAAGAAAATTGTCGGAACCATTTTTGAGAAAATAACAAAAAAGTGAAAAAAAAAAAAAAATTCAGTAAAGTGGTACTTCCGGTTGAGGAATTTTGACAGTAACATACTGTCGGATCCCATGGTGATACCTAAACGAAATATCAAGCCTGAACTTTCTACGACTTTTCGTTTTTGAGCTACGCTGCTCACATACATACGCTCACGCACACAGACCAATTGCTAAAAACCACTTTTTTGTACTCAGGGGACCTCAAAACGTGCATTTACGGTGAAAACTCGATATCTAAAATTTGACACTTCGTCTAAGTCACAGTAAGAGGATGTAAAATAAATAAATAAATAATGGCGTTTTCACTTACCATTAAATTTCATTTCTTGTACGCTACAATTAGCATCAGGTAACGTAGCCGCTACAGTACGCTGCGCTTTAAAAATCATAGCAGTTTTCTCAGCAAATTCTACATATTGTTGAGACAAACTAACTAAACCTTCCTTCATCAGTAGCATCTTGATAGATTCATTTTCCGTTGTATTTGATGCAACTGCAAAACGAGAAAAAAATCAATTTATGAGACATTCACACGACTTTCTCATACTGCAGTTAAACAGAACTATAAAATTGACAAATACAGGGAAAACGGCACAGAGGCGCTATCTAGTAGGGAAATTAGGGCAACATGCTTTCCAATAAACCGTATTAGATTAGACTGACAGACTGGGAGGGACTGCGACCTGCATTAAGAGGTCTATTGTGGGTTCCCTAAAATAATAGCACATCCTTCAGCTTCGCCTTCTTAATCAGGCCTAGCAAAGCAGAAAGTGGCTCCGTCATGAAACTCGAAGCTTCGGGATTGCTTGTCCCTAGTTGAAGAAACCTTGTCTTCATCAGACCGGCACATTCACAAAAGATGTGTACCGGGGTTTCTTCCTCGGTCCTGCAGTATCGGCATACCGCATTACCTGCAAGTAGTATTTGGTGCATGTGCCTATTCAGCCTGTTGGTGGACCCACTATTAGTCTTATATTCCTTCGGCTATGGCTCAGTAGGTACCTGGTAAATTTAGGTAAATGTCTTTTACTAAAGAATTTAGCCTCTACCTTGGTATTCTTTCCACCACTGCAGACGGCAGTCTTCTATCCACTCCTCGACAGAAGCTTGAATTAGGCTACTGAGCAAGCCGCAGAAGCGCTCGGGGCCTATAAAGTTATAATTCAAGCCCTCCTCCCAGGGCGTCCGCCCTTTCGCTGCGAAGAAACCCCCGCATATCCCGGCATCCACCTTGGTAAGGGCGGATAGGCAGTCCCACACCAGTCTTGAGACTGTTTGGTGTGAAGAAACTGCCTTCAAGGCTATCTGACTAACGGCGTATCTGCCACTCTCCTACCCACTAATCTTTGCTTTATAATCTCCTTAGCGGAGAGTGTAACGCCACAACTTCGGCTTGAAAGACCGTGGCCTACTTCCCTAGGCCAGCCTTAATCTTATCTTTAGGCTTGCCTCCATAGACGCCAGCTCCAACCCCAGTAGTAGTTTTGGAGCCGCCTGTATACCAGATCGAGTTACCAAGCAGAGAGGGATTACTGTCCCATTCGTCCCTTTCGGTATGACAATGTGGAAGTGCCTTCTAAAATAAAACTTAGGGATCATGCTGTCAGTAAATGGCCAGCCTTAACTTGCTCAATCAGCCTCTGGTTAACAAGGTCATGCCTAGAAGTGATGGTTAGCGGCCCCTTTATAAACCATGTACTTCATCTTACCATAAATACTGATACAAAAGTTGAACCAATGATTACGGATAGATATATATGGCAGTTAGCTTAATCCATATCAGTATGAATATTTATTCATTCTATTAACATGGAGTGGGGGGTGGCAAAGAAAACTGTACTACTGTAGTATCTCTTTACAAGATGGACAAAGCAGCCCATCAGTATTAACCGTGTATATGTTTATCGTAAGCATTTACAGGTACGCTGGAACCCTCTCAGCCAACTGAGCCCATCTCGGGCGTCTTCGTACAGAAAACATTAAAAACTGGGTGGGCAGGAAGTGATTAATAGAGTTGAAAGAGAGTATCAGGTGAGTTCCGGTTTGGCGGCCAGTATTAGGGGGCAACAGAAACCCATTTTTATGAAGGAAGTGTTTAAAATTTGCGCAAAGAATTGCGCAAACTTCTGTAAACTTCTGAAAACTTCTTGTTTCAGCAAGAATCACCACCTGCATCTCCACAAAGCAAGGTCCATCCAGAAGAGAGTGGTTAAGACTGAATGTTCCTGGCCGTGCTGCAGATTGGCCTCCAGCAAGTCCTCAGACCTCAATTATAATATTACAATACAATGTATATTCAAATACTTGACCTTACCCTCCACTTGAGCATTTTGAATAGCAATTTTAATATCAGCCAATTTTTCTTCAATTTGTTTCAAATCGTCCACAGATGATTTCGAACTAGCTTTTCTTAATTCTTTACTCAATTTTGCCTCCTTCATTTCATAAGAATTCAAAGTAGCTCTTGATTTATCTAATTGCATTTCTGATTCTAAAATTGTCTCAAATTGATGTTGATACTTTTTTAATGCAACTGAAAAATTAAAATTAAAAAAAAAAATCTGGTGTGAAACACTCACACGACCTAATTTTACTCTAAATTAAAATACAATTTAATCAAGATTTTTTTTTTGCTTAAATCGCAACGCAATAATGTTCAGTTTTATGGCTGGCCATAAAAATGGTTGTGGGGAGTTTACCTGAATATCTGAGCAGCCTTATTATGGAAGCACTCTAAGTCAAAATTAAGAAGGTTGTGTAAATTTAATTTTAAATTAACTGACAGACCTCCAATATCCCTCTTCTAAAATCAATTTTTTCTGAATGAAACATTTCTATCTATGGAGCAAGCATTCCAAGTTTAAAGGAAATCGGTGTAACAGTTTTCGGAAAAATTCCAAAAAAACTCACAAACATATTCTGTAAAATCGTACTTCCGGTAAACCGATTTTCTTCAAATTTTGGAATTCTATCAATGCTTTTAATGTGCATTAATATTGTATAGGCGGTAAAGCCAAATATTATACTGAAGAAATACATTAGAGGAAAGCATAACGCTATTGCCCCCCCTCACCGTCCAAAAATTATTTTTACTAAGAAAGTGTTTCAAATAAAAAGTAATTTATGTATGTAGATAGTATACGAAGTTTAGAGAAAAACTTGTTGGAGCTGTTCGAAAAAATCACGAAAAACTGAAAAACAAAACAAAATATTAAAGTCGCACTTCCGGTTGATGGATTTGGCCGATATTTTTTTTTTTTGAGTAGAGTAATTATAGAAAACGAATATTATATTAATAATAATTATAATTACTTATAAACTGTGTTTGAACATCAGTCCATAATGCTTGCAATTGCACAACGTGGTCCAACACTTCACGTAGGCCTCTATTATGTTCGGTTGATGCCCATTTTACGATATCTGACCATGCAGTTTCCTGGTTTGAAATATAAGATCTGTATGCATTTTTTGATTCCTTCCAATCGGAGATAATTAATTTTAAACAAGAATGTCCAGATTTTACAGATCTTAAACGGATACCACTTCTGAAATCAAAAGAATATAAAAAAAAAATCTGGTGTGAAACACTCATATCGCTCTCTCTTACTTTAATTAATTGCCCACAAAGGGTATCTTTTGCATGCAGTTACTTGGGGAGTAGCGACCCCACGGGTTACCACAGCTCAGTATTCCTTGCACTTCATCGAACAGTACATAATACACTTAAAACTACATAAACTCTACTCTTTACAGACAAGGACAAACACAATACACAAACTAGGGTCTTTTCCCAAGTTAACTGGCGTAAGCCAAGGGAGGAGGAAGGGATTAGCTCAGTGGTAGCGCGCTGGACTAGCAACACGGAGGTCCCGGTTCAAGTCCAGCGTGCTGCCCTAAGACTTCTCTTTCTAGCTCACTGTCCGGTGATGG
Organism: Triatoma infestans; assembly: GCA_011037195.1. NCBI lineage: Eukaryota > Metazoa > Arthropoda > Insecta > Hemiptera > Reduviidae > Triatoma > Triatoma infestans. The sequence goes on from JAAEAF010006843.1 coordinate 49,384, forward strand.
GCAGTGTTGTCTGTAGCTAGAGAACACTACTCGGTGGCCGGCAGGGCACTGAGAAGACTCCGGTGAGCACAATAGATCTTTTAGGTCGCAGTGCATATTTAAAATACTAATTACTCTAATTAATACAATTTAATCAAGAAATTTTCTTTAAAATTGCACCGTTACAACTTATATTTAGGCTGTCCATAAACAAATGATGGTGCGAGATTTAACTTAAATAACCTGAGCGGCCTTATGCTCATATCAAAACCAAAAAAATTTTGTGCAAACTTAATCTTAAACTGACCGACAGACCCCATTATTTCTCTAAATTCACTATTTTTTTTCAGAAAAATGTTCCAAATAAAGGTGACACATTTCTATCTATGCAGCAAGCATTTCATGTTTAAAGGAAATCATTTATAAGTTTACGAGAAAATTCCAAAAACCAAAAATATAAAGTCGCGTTTCGGAGTAAACAAATTTTCATTAAATTTGGAATTCTATCAATGCTTCTAATTTGTATTAATATTTAACTTACGTGGTAAGTAAGGTTTCATGTACTCTTTTTTAACAAAATTCTTTTGTTCAAATATGCTCAGAATGTTCACTTTCTTTTTTAATTTAGCCTGACTTTTAAATATTTTGTTATACAAAAACTCGGTGCATACAAATAAAGCCGTAATTGGTGCGATCGTCAATAATTTCATTCGTCTTGTTTTTACTACCCCTACTTGTCTATCAGTACTAATCACGACTTATTTTTTTATTGTTACATGATTCATTGCCGCTCCGGTAATGTTTATGGTTTTTGTGACTCTGTTCTCATCTATTTCTTCTGTAAATTGCAATAACAAACGTTAATCTGACGTGTAAATAAAAAAGTAAGTAAGTTTCAAGTCATCATAATGGCAACATTATTATAAATTCGAGTTAATTGCTTTGATTTTTTTTTTTAATTTTTGCCCTGAAATGAGTAAACGGAAATGTTTGTTTACTGAAGAACTACGAACTAAATTTTTAATGTTTTAAACCCCCCACCAAATTCAAAATCGGAGGCAATATGCATACATGGATGTAAACACTCACACAACTGGCTGTAATAAAACCAGCTATGTCTTTTGCTTAATTATATTTCATATAAATGTTATATTTCATTAAAATATAATATTAATATAACTGAGCAAATAGAGAAATAAATAAAACTATGTAATTCGCAGAAAAGAGAAATTTGTGTGAATTTTCACGCGATTTAAAAAAAAAAAGAAAAGTTAATTAAAGAATATAAATTACCTTCTTAATGCTTTATTAGCTTTATCCATAATAAACTTAAATAAAAACAAAGACTACTCTAAGATGTAAATTTAAGCCAGTGTTTGGAGGAAGCCCAAAGTATAAACAAAGTATAACCTAACCATATACAATTTTTACAATTAACCCGCATCTTTTTTTTTAAATTAATTTTTTTTTTATAACAATATACATATATTTTATTAAATATATTATAAATGTAAGTTAGAGAATTTTCAGTTTTTTTTTTATTATTAAATTCAGAAATTTTGTTTTGATATAATAAAATTTCAAAAAAAAATTGTTAGTAAAGTTTTAATTCTTGTCTTTTTTCTTTGAGAAGAAGTATTAAAAGTTGGTTTTAATTTTGTAAATGTCATAATATTGCAAAGTGTTTTTTTTTTTTTATTGTAATTATTTGATTTGATATTTTTTTGAGGGAGGGGGCAAACTTAAAATTTTACAAAAGAAAATAAAATAAATTGAATTAAAAAATTAAATTTTTTATATCTCATTATTATTAAATTGTGTGTGTTTTTTTAATTCATTTCCTATACATTTATAAAAATTTTCTTTTTTTTCTGGAAATTTTTATTTGTGTTATTCAAGTAAGCAATGGCGGGGCCATTTATTGATTTTTCAGATGTGTGTACGAAACCAATAGAGAAGTCCTCAATTTTTCCTGTAGAGAGAGTATTTTGGTGTATTAATTTTTTTTTTAATTTCAATATTTTTGTTCGCTAATTTTTTTTGGGAAAAAAAGGTTTTAAAGAAATTAAAAAAAGAAAATCTAAAAATAATATAAAAAAAGAAAAAAAGTGATGGAACAGTAACAGTTTATTTAAGAAAAAATAACAAATTTTTTTTAGAAAAACGGTTCAAAGGAGGATACGCAAAACAAACAAGGCATCATGAAAACTTTATAATTTTTTGGAAACAAAAATGTGAGAGGAAACAAGAAGTGTTTTTATAGTTTTTTTTTTTTTTTTAAATAAATAAATTGGTGTGGTGATAAAATTTTAATTTTTCAAAAAGCAAAAAAGTAGGTGATCTTTTTTTTCTAATTATTTTAGTTTATTGAAAAGGTGTTGCCCATAAGAGTGTTGTGTGCATTGTGAAGAAAATGCAGGTAGCCACATTATTTCGTGAAGCCACAAATCTACTTGGTGCGGGCATGGAAAGTTCTGAAGGCACCAGCTTAAAAGTGTAAGTATAGTACATTTTCTTTTAAAAAAATATTTCATTTCTCAAAAACGAATTTGTACTGAGTAATAAACCATAAAGAGAGGTTTCTCAAAAAAAAGGCAATTCGACAGTATTACTCCATAGATTACTTAAAATTTACCTATATTTTAAATTCTCTCCGTATTGTTTACATTTATCTTTAAACTTTACTTTTTTCAATAATAAAAACTTAAGAAGTGACTTTAATAATTTAAATTAATAATGTCATCCTAGAAATCATTCAAAGAGTGATTGACACATAATTTAAAGATTTCATTTCAAACTGAATTAATAATTTTTTTAAATAAGTTTTCTAAAAATAAAGTAAACCAAAAAATTAATTAAGGATTTCATTTGTTTTTTTGTATTTTTCAGAAACAATGTATGCTTAAACTTCTTAAACAAAACATAAATTTTTGAAAATTATCTAGAACTTTTATAACCTACTTTATTTATAAAGTTACATCTTCAGGTCCCATCTACACTAGAATTATATTTGGAATTATGATGTTTTCCCTGCAAACTAACAAAATTCATAGAATAAGTCATACTTTGTCAACACTTACTTTCTGTAAGTTGACATATTAAGTTGTAGTTACTGTAAATGACATATCTAAGTTCCCAGTTACAATAGTGTGCCATCATAATATCTAGTTTTTGTAATATGCCAAAACTAATCCACATCTCTAAAAGGGGTCACATTAATACCTATTTATTATAAGGTGACATAATTAAATATTAGTTGTCGAAGATCAAATCCTATTTCTCCAAGGTGACAAATTAAGTCCCAGAATGTGTTATATTAAATTCTAGTTTTGTAAGATGCAAAATCATATCTTAGTTCAGCAAGGTGACAACTTAAGACCTAGTTTCAGTAAGGTGTCATATTAAATTCTATTTCTGTAAGGTTTCAAATCAAATCTTATTTCAGTAAGGTAACAACTTAAGACCTAGTTTCAGTAAGGTTACAACTTAACTCCTAGTTTCAGTAAGGTGGCATATCAATTTCTAGTTTCCGTAAGATACCATATCAAATAATATTGTTCTTCAAGGTGACAAATTAAGACCAAGTTTCAGTAAGGAGGCATATTAAATTCTAGTTTCTGTTAGATGCCATATCTAATCCCAGTTCAGCAAAGTGTCCTAGTTTCAGTAAGGTGTCATAATTAAATTCTAGCTTCAGTAAGATCCCAAATCAAATCTAGTTTCTTACAACTTAAGATCTAGTTTCAGTAAGGGGCCCTTTCAGATCCTAATCTAGTTCAGTCAGGTGACAACCTAATTACCTGGTTACAGAGAGGCGTTATATTAAATTCTAGCTTCAGTATGGTGCCCTTTCAGATCCTAGTTCAATAAGGTAACAACCTAATACTTAGTCACAGAGACCCGTTATATTAAATTCTAACTTCAGTAAGGTGCCAAATGAAATCCTATGTCAGCAAGGTGACAATCTAAGACCTAATTACAGAGAGGTGTCATTTTAAATTTTAGTTTCAGTTTGGCGCCAAATAAAATAGTAGTTCTCTGAGGTGACAGATTAAGACTTAGTTTCAGTAAGGTGCCAACTCGAATACTACATTTCTTAGATGTCAAATTAATCTTTTGTTTGTGTAGGGTGCCAAATCAAATCTTAGTTCAGCAAGGTGAGACCTTAAGACGTAGTTTCTGAAGGGTCAAATTAAATTCTAGTTTCAGTAAGATGCTAAATGAAATCTTATTCAGCAAGGTGACAAGTCAAGACCTAGTTTCTGAAGATGTCATATTGACATCAAGTTTTTGTAAGATGCCATATCAATACTTGTTTTTTATGATAGCTTAAGACCTAGTTTCTGAAGGTTTCAAATTGAATTATAGTATATGTCTGGTGCCAAATCAAATTCTAGTTCTCACAGGTAACAAATTTGGATTTATTTTATGTAGGGTGTCCTATTAATATTAAGTTCAGTTTGAGTGAGGTGCCAAATGAAATTCTAGTTCTGCTCGATGACAGGCTGATGATAATGTTACAGGAAGGTGTCACGTTAAATTCTGGTTTCTGTTACATCAAATACTAGTTCTCACAAGTGACAAATTTCGGCCTAGTTTCTGTCAGGAGTTGTATTAAATTCTAGTTACTGCTAGTTGCCTTATTAATCTCCAGAGGTCCTACATTATGCTCCACATTCTGTGAAGTGTCATATTAAACTGCAGTTTCAGACAGGGACCATAATAAGCTCTAGTTTCTGTTAGGTGCCATATTAAACTCCAGGTTCTTGTAAGGTGTGATATAAAACTCGTTTCTATAATTTTACATCTTAGTCTCTAGTTTGTGTAAGTTGACATGTAATCTGTATTTTCTGTAATTTAGCATGTAATTACTACTTTCAGTGAGCGACATATTAAGCCCTAGTTTTTGTATAGTGACATATTAAACACTATTTTCTGTAATATTACACATTAAGCGATAGTTTCTTTAACTTGGCATATTAAATTATGTTTTTAAGTTGACATATTAAGGTATAGTATCTGTTGTCATATTAAGCTTCATGTATTGAGCATCTAGTTCCTGTAAGGGTACCTGCTTCTGTGAAGTGACATATTTAGAGATAGTTCTCTGTAAAGTGATATATTTGGTGATAGTCTAAATGTTAAATTTCAAATCCTGCTTCATTAATCTGATAAATTTAGTGATATATCTAGTTCCTTACAGTGATATAGTTTGAGGTAGTTCTGTGAAGTGATATATTAAGACCTATTCTGTAAAGTGATATATTTAGAAGTAGTGCTGTGAAGTGACATTTTAAGACCTATTCCATAAAGTAATATATTTAGAGGTAGTTCTGTGAAGTGACATATTAAGATCTGTTCTGTAAAGTGATATACTTAGAGGTGTTCTGTGAAGTGACATATTAAGACCTACTTCTGAGAAGTTAACATATCAAGAGATAGGTCTGTGAAGTGACATATTAAGACCTATTCTGTAAAGTCACACATTAAGACCTACTACTGTAAAGTGACATATTTAGAGCTAGTTCTGTAAAATGACATATTTAGAGGTAGTTCTGTGAAGTGACATATTAAGACCTACTTCTGAGAAGTGATATATTAAGACCTACTACTGAAAAGTGACATATTTAGAGATAATTCTGTGAAGTGACATATGAAGACCTACTTCTGAGAAGTGATATATTAAGACCTATTTGGTATAGTGACAAATTTAGAGATAGTAGATAGATAGTTTGATAGAATAAGGTATGTTAGAGGTCATGTTCTCTAACGTTATATTTTATAGATCTGTAATGAGAAACCGTAAATTGCCATATTTATGTGCCATTTCTGTAAAGTGTCATATTAAGTCCGTGTTAGTAAGAGGAAGTAAGTAGTGCGGTATTTCCGAAATTGGAGTTTTCACCGGAAATACTTTTGGGATAAGAAAAACAAAATTTTAGCGAATGGATTGTGTCTATGTGTTTGTGAACAAAATAAAGACGAAAAATTGTAGGAAACTCAAAATTTGGTTTCGGTTTTGATATTATTACCGTATCTGACACAATTGTTTTGGGTAAAATACATCAACCGGAAGTGCGATTTTTTTTTTTTTTAATTATTGTTTTAGTTTTTTTTTTTTTTTTTGTAATTTTCTTGTAAACGGCTCCAACGATTTTCCTTAAACTTTGTATACTATTTACTCACCTAATTACCTATCACTTTTGTTTAAAACATTTTCCCCTGTAAATTTGATTTCGGGTAGGATCTGGGGGAACAGTAGCGTTTTGCTTTCCTCTCTAAAGTACCACTTTAGTTTAATGTATAGTTTTGGCACCTACATAATATTAATACACATTAGAAGGTTTTCTAAATTTGAAGAATATAGGTTTACCGGACGTGCGATTTTACGGAATAGAACATGGGGTGGGGTCACGGATCCCAGGCCACTTCAGCCAGTAGAGGCTTATTGTGGGAAATTCTCTCTATAGGTCTAGTATGAGAAACCTCGCCTCTTCATGAGGTTGAGGAGTCTATAGCCGCTTCAGAGGTCATTTCTACCACCTCCACACACACACACACACACACACACACACACACACACAGAGCTTTCTCTACGAGGTTCTCCTTAACATTCCTTACGGCTATATTGTAAAAAGTAAGGGTCTCAGGTACTCATCCTCCTTACCCCTTCTTTTTGCTAAATTAAACTGTCTCCTGGCCCATTCGTGGAGATTTGCAAGTTCAATTCCAAATTTGAAGTAAATAGGTTAACCGGAAGTGCAAAATAAGTGTAAAATAAGTTTTGGAATTTTTTGAAATTTTCTCGAAAAATGGTTATAATGATTTTCTTTAAATTTGTTACACATTTCCGGTTTACTAATTTTTTTGGAACTGGGCAATTTTGTCAATCTATTTATTTCTAATTAATATTATTTAGATGATAAAAATTCTGTAATAAACTAAAATAACACTTTAAAAGAAAACCTAACCCCATCGAAAAAAAAAAATCTAGTGAAGTGGCCATTTCCGGTTGAATGATTTGCTGTCCCACAAGACCCATGGCTAAAAAAAAACATTTTTTTGACTCAGGTAGACCTCAATACGAATATTTCCGGTGAAAATTCGATATCGAAAATTTGACAAGATTACAATACTTCCTCTAAACAGCAGTTAGAGTAAGTAAACATTATTTTGGATAGAGTTGTATGAAATTTGGAGCTTTAATTTCAAACGTTATATGTAGTTGGTCCAGTGTTTTTAGAGCGCTCTACTGGGCCATAATATAATCATTATCTCTTCTCTACCTGCCAAAATTAGAAGGTAGGGTACTTATCCCTCATCATCTCTATATTTACCTACCAATACGATTTAACACAAATACGTAAAATTTGTCATTTTATATATAATTGTATTAAGAAAAGTAAGAGAAAGTCGTGTGAGTGTTTCATACTAGATTTGGATTGGATACATTTTTAGAGCACCTAAAAACTTGTATTTCCAACGAATTCCTAAAGCAATGCTTTCTGCTTGCTGTAATAGGAGAGAGTATAAAACGTTGTGTGAGAAGGTAATCAATGGAAAGGTTATAAGAAAGTTTGATACGGCCTTGAAAAGTTTGTACCTAGACTGGCTGGGGTAGAGTTTGCAGCTGTTTGTTGAAAACTTCAGAATTGCTTTGCCCTATATACCCAGTTCATTACCCCGGCGTTTTAGCGTTGGATTTATTACCTCACTGTTCATTCCCATCGGTCAATACTTCTCATTGTTTACATTCTGTACACTTACCGCCCTATTACATTCATATTTCTCATATTAAAATACAATTATTTTTTTCACTTTCTCTTACAGCTATAAGAGTTAGTATTGCTACCGTGCCAAACTTTATTGTATTTACACCAGAAATATATAGTTTTCTTAACACAAAAAGAAATATTTCTAGTAATTTACTTGGAACTGTGTAGGTATGTCAGTTCACAGAATTGCACACAACTCGATTAATATGCAACTTAGTATTTAGCCTATTCTAGTATATATCTTGGTCATATTAAGTTTTGAACAAAATCGAATGTTCAACTTTGTTGTCTTATTCAGCTTTTCTCGATACTTTGGAGAAATGCTTCGAAAACTTGATATAAATTCTACACCTATTTGAACTTGTTACTTGTATAGAGGCTTGCCTTTTCTTTAAAAAACCATCTCAGTACAGTTTTTAGTGAACAGGATTGACTAATTGATTATTGCTTTGTGTGTGTGTGTGTGTGTGAGTAGTGATTGCTACAGGAGCAGTAATGGTGGCAACGGTGGCCCAGCGAATAGTTTGGCGGGAGGCTATCTGTCGGAGTCAATCAAGCAGGAATGTCTCGGAGCAGGTCAAGATGATGGCTATGAGACAGGAGGACCGACCGACCTAGATCTGCCGCATCATCAGGTATACATATATATATATATATTTATATGCATAAAATTTTGTCACTCTTTATGTCAGTCAAGTCTGTCTGTCTGTTTTTACAAAATATCTCAGAACACGAAAAAAATCGCAGGAAGATGGTGGAATTTCGTTTAGGTACTGACCGCACCGCATCTGAGTCGAAGCTTTCGGACAAAATCCATCATCCGGAAGTGCAACTGCATTGAATTTTTTTGTTTGTTTAATTTTACGCGATTTTTTCTAAAATATTTTCATCGATTTTCTTTAAACATCTTGGACCATCTTTTGGCATTCTACCATTTATCGCGAGATGCTATTAAAGGTCCCTATTATAGATCTTCCTTCTGACAGAATGTTGGAAACTTTGGTTTTTGATCATTCTTACAGTATTAGGTTACCTTCTAGGGAACATTGGGTCCGCCTGGATGTGATACCTGATAATTACCTCAGATGTTACACGGACCACTGTTTTCCAGGCTGAGGTTTGTGCTACGTATTCGTTGTTGTATTTTGGATGAGAGCTTATTTAACGCTAACTTAAAATGTCTTCGTATCTACCCGAACAGTCAAGCTGTGTTGAGGGCGCAGAGTTTCCTGTGTATTCACTTCCAACTTAGTACTAGAATGTTCTGGAAGACTTAAAGAGCTTTCTTCCTTGAAGGATGTGCTTCTAGTCTAAGTACCATGTCATATGGGAATTTTTGGGGAACGAGGAGGTGGATAGATAGGTTTGCCAAATTAGTAGCCTCTGTCCCTTTCATTGGTCCCGAAGCTGCTGTTGGTGTATCTTTAAGCAATGTCTATAAAGCTTCCAGTCCTGTATAGTTTCTCAGTATTCATCCCTATGGATGAGCTGAGTGGGTTGTGGCCAGTCTAAGATGCTCATGGGGGGGGGTCTGGGCAGGATTTGTGAGATGCCGCTCTTGTCTTTCACAGGGACCTCTCTCAGGCATTTCTGATTGGATCCCTTACTAGGGGCATTGTGGTTCAGATGGTTCAGACATTTCTACGTAATAGGGCTTATACGTAAAGTCTGTGAGACAGAGGAAGAAACAACCATCAATCTTATGGGCAGATTGCTTGGGGTTGTGAGGAATTTCGGTTCCAAGGACCATTGGTCGGAATGGATGTCTGTGGGAAGGCGCTATTTCCCTTTAAACTGAACATGTACCAAAGGAATGGTCAGACACTATGATCATGATGTTATTTAAAAAAGGATGTAGATATATACCAGAGAATTACAGGGGATTTTCTTTATTAAATACAGTCACTAAGTTATTTACCTCCATAATTTCTATCAGGTTGATGAACTGGGTAGAATTTAATAATACGAGTATATTTCCAGAAGGCCAGGTGGGTTTCAGAAGGGGACGCACTTGTATTGATAATTTATTTGTGCTTAATAGTATTGCTTCTACTCCCCTCTTTTTAAAACGTAATTATTTATATGCCATATTTATAGGTGTTCTATCAAACATGACCAAATTCTGGCAAAAAATGTATGCATTAGATATTAGTGGTAAAATAATAAGAAGTTTGATTAATCTTTATGAGCATGCGAATCTAAAATTATTACAAAACAATCAAATATCCCATTGGAAGATAAAGGTCACCCAAGGCGTTCTCCCAGGGGGAATCCCTGTCGCCGTTATTATTCCGCCGTCTTTACATACCAGATTTTGAGATATTTTTAAGGTCATGCAATTTATCAGGAATAAAAATAGAAGAAAATGTCGATATACTAATCAGAGACATTTTCCGTGGTAGCCTGCTTCACTTTTGTGAGTTCAGTCGACTCATTGGTGAGTCAGTGTGAAACTGAAGTTGCTCTGTGCAAGTCTGTGTGTGTCACACTGTCTGAAAAACGCATCCTGAAGATGGGCGAACGCCCGAAACCGGTCGATGACCATAAAATGAAGCAGGCTACCACGGAAAATGTCTCTGATGCTTTCCAGTTCTGCGGAACCAACCACCACAATCGCTATACTAAGCCTGCTATTTCAGATAGTTTTATTTGCAGACGCGCGCAGTGATGCACAATTGAAACTGTACAGGGTTTCAGAATACTGTAGAATCAACTCGTTGGAATTGAATGCTAATAAAACAAAAACAGTTGAATTTCGTCGATCGCTCAAAATGAAAAAAAATCCCTCCAACTCATTCTGGTGGTAACGTGACCGAATATGTAAACCATTTTACTTACCTGGGTATCCCATTCAGTTCGACTGGTAAATTTGCCATAGCAGCTAATCAATTAACAAAATAGAGATATCAGTGCAGTTTCTGTTATTAATCAAATATTAATAGCGGGTAAATCCAATAGCTGGGATTAAAAATTGCAACAATTTAATTCCATAGTATGTGCTACTGCGTTATACGGTTCTCAAATCTGGTCACTGAGATATCTCACACAAATTGAGAAATTACTCACTATGTATTTAAAAAGACTTTTATTACTACCATATAGGACACCCAATTACCTTGTAATGACAGAAACTGGAAGTGTACCACTGGCCTTTAATATATTCTCCAAAATAATTAACTATTGGATAAATATATTTAAAATGCAAGATTCTAGGTATCCTAAAATTTGCTTAAGTGATTGAAACATATGCGTTTCATTTGATGGTGCTTCTTGGTAAGTGGACCACTGTTTTCCAGGCTGAGGTATATGCAATTCTTTGTTGTATTTTGGATGAGAGGGTACTTAATACTAACTTAAAGGGTGTTTGTGTCTGCTCGGACAGCCAAGCTGCGTTGAAGGCGCTTAGTTCATGTGTCTTCACTTCCAGGTTGGTGTTAGAATGTTCTAGAAGATTGGAAGAGCTTTGTTCTCTGTAGGAAGTGCTTCTTGTCTAGGTACCAGGTCACGTGGGCATTTTTGGGAATGAAGAGGTAGATAGGTTTGCCAAATTGGGAGCATCTCTCCCTTTCATTGGTCCCGAGGCTGTTGTTGGTGTGTCTCTTGGCACATATCTGTCAGGGTTCCAGACATGGATGGCCTCTCAACACACATCCTTATGGATGAGCAAAATAGGTTGGCTGTCTAAGATGTTCATTGGGTTCCGGGCGGGGCATTGAGTGAGGGGGTCCTGTGTCTTTCACGGACCTCTCTCAGGCATCCGGTTGGCTTCCTCACTGGGCATTATGACTTAAAGAGACATCTCTATACGATGGGGCTCATGCCTGACCTCTTTTGTAGAGTCTGTGAGACGGAGGAGGAAACACCCATACATCTTATTACGGATTGTTTGGGCTGTGAGAAGATTAGGTTCAGGACTTTTGGCCGAAATAGGATATCGGTAGAAGAACTTAAGCTATGTCCTTTTAAGGTTCTGGTCCGATTTGTTCGGACTGTGGTAAAACTTAGATGGGTAAAACCCGGATCTGGAACAGAGTCAAGGTAAATCCCGGTAGTTGTTATTCCTTTAGGGTAGGGTAGGGGCCCAGGGAGGCTTTTGATAGCGTAGGGTTTCGCCCTTCCCTTCTTTAAATAATAATAATAATAACATATGCATGAAAATAAAAATGGCTTAGAAGAATACAATTGATATTCTCAAATTTCAAAACAGTTTTCTGTAACAGGGATTGATGTCAGTTCCCAAGTTACATGTGCCACTGAACTGGCGAAGAATAAACATGCAATTTTACAAAAATTCAAAACCACTGGCTCAGTTTGAACGTGGATAGATGCATCAGTTCTTCTTATAGTTCAGTGTAATGAAATTATAGTTCATTAGGTGTAGGCGAAAATTATATAACTTATAAGAATTATATCCATAAAATTAGGACAATAGTACAAATCAGATTATCTGGCAATAACCATTTATATATCTGCCATAAAGAATATGAATATAATCTGGATTTCCTAAATTTATGTACAGTTTGTGATATGAAGGAAGAAGAAAATTTAAATCATTATTATTTTCACTGTCCGATCGATAGTTCCCTTAGGGCTCATTATATTGATATATATATAAATGGTAACAACTTTGATCTTGCTGAACTGCTTACTGTCAATAGCGTAATGATACTTAATGATCTATACTGTTATACCGTGGGCGCTTTTAAATTAAGCTCGTTTATTATTAATGAATAGTTCTTTATTTTGTTTAATTGAATATTAATAATTGTAACAATTAAGGGAAAAAAAAGGCTTTTTTCTTTTGATGTATGAAATTATATTTAATTTCTATTTTTTATGCATAGTTGTAAATATTTTCAAATGCAAGTTCCTTGCCAAAAGGATCTGTACCATTATAAGCAATAAATATATTATTATATTGAGGTGAGCCATAAAAAATGACCGATTTTGTTTACTTGCACTTTATCCTCTACAGAAAAAGAAGAGCGTTTATATTTTGTTGAACTTTGTCATATTCTTATTTTGCATAAACAAATAGAGAATGAATTTATCAGCAAAGTTATCCTGGATCGCTTTTAGTTTTGTCGTAGCATTTTTTTTTAAAACAAGATGACGTTAAAATTTGTGAAATACTAGTAATATTACGCCATTATTGGAAAAACAAGTTTTCAGCCGCCGAAACTACTCGTTTAGTGCGGGAATTTGAAGAGGAGGATGCTATTTCTGAACGGACAGTGTGTAGGTGGTTTCAGAAATTTAATACCGGTGATATTAGTCTGGAGAGGATAGCCGGGTGGGTTCATCATTCGATGAAGAAGCTCTGCGGGGGTTACGTGGAGGCTGACCCTACCAAAAGTACTCGGGAGTTAGCAGCAGAACTCAAAGTATCCCAATCCACCATAAATCGTGGGCTGCATAAGCTGGGGAAAGTGAATCGTTCAGCTAGAGTGGTTCACCATGAATTGACCGCTAAACAAGCTCAGCGGCGAGTAGAAATTTATCAAAATCTTTTGGAAAATCTAAATGACCATCGGTTCATCAAAAGGATTGTCACTTGCGATGAAAAATGGATATACTGGAGAATCCGTAAGATCAAGGAAGAATAGTTATGCTGCTCTACCAGTGCTAAACAGGGTCAATTTGAAAAAAACAATGCTTTCTGTTTTTTGGAATTATGAAGGCGTAATTCATTATGAGTTCATTCCCGAAGGTTAGTCTATTGATTCGGAACTTTATAGCGAGCAGTTAGAAAGAATGTACGTTGTTTTGGCCCAGCATTACCCACGCTTAGTTAACAGAAATAAAGTTTTGTTTCAACAAGATAACGCTCGACACACACTTCTCGTTACACCAAACAAAAAATTTCAGAATTACAAGGGATTGAGTCTCCCCCACCCTGCTTATAGTACGGAGCTAGCACCTTCCGATTCTGTTCCGGTCATTGGCGCACTATCTTCAAGGAAAAACCTTTACTTCTCTGGACGAGGTTCAAAATGGAGTTGCGGAATTCTTCCGTTCAAAACCCAAAAGAGTGGTATTGCGAAGGAATTCGACAGCTAGCCTCAAGATGGAACAAACCATAGAACACAACGGTGTATACTTTGAATATTAAAATAAATTATTCTTAAATAAAATAAAATTGTTTTTTAATTTGCAGGAAAAACGGTCATTTTTAATCACTCACCCATATGTTTCCCTTTAAGTTTTTGATCCGATTTGTTTGGACTGCGGTGAATCTCAGGTGGGCTAGAACCGGATCTAGATTTTTGTTCTAGACCTGGTTTGTTGTTGTTTTTCTTTTGGGGTAGCTATATGGGCCCAGGGGGCTTTGGATAGCGTAGGGTTTGGGCCCTCCTCTCAGACGAATGATAATAATAATAACTATCTGGAATACATAAATACCTATCACTTTTATTTGAAAATATTTTTTCCAGAAATGTTAGGGCGCTATTGGTGTGAGTTGAGATGTGAGGTTTACTTTTAGGGTGTCATTTTACCTCACTTTATATTCTTGATTTATAACTGAAGTTTTGTTGTATTGCAGGCAGGTGGAGCAGTCCAACACTCCGAAGAGGCGCCGCCCCACGGCCAGCCGCCGCCCCACCATGGCCAACCGCCGCCGCCCCCGCACCACCACCATCATCACCATCACCACCACACACACCACCACATGCTCGTCTCCAAGATGGAATCTGGCGGTCTACAAATGTCCGATGATCCGTATTCATTTGTTGACGATGAGCAACAACAACAGCAACACCAGCAGGCAATGTCTGCGCAACAAGCAGCGGTTGCCATTAATGGTGGCAATCCTTTGGCAAATGTGGCCAACAATTGCCAACCGATGGGCGCTTCTACGGCGCCTCCATTACAGCATACGCCTAAAAAAAGAGGGCGTAAGAAAAAAATTAAAACGGAGGATGTTTCGCAAATGATGGGACATACTCAACATGGGTTAGTTTTAGAATATCCTAATATTTAAATTATTACCTTCATGTTGGCGGTAAACACAAAGAGACCCATGTCAAGGAGAACAACTGATGACAACCGGCTACTTGCCACTGGTACTGGGGTGTAACAAAAGTCTGTGCGTTTTTTTTCTTTTAATCCTCAACACTACTTTACTAAACACTAGTTTACAAAAAGTTTCGTATTAGGTAGCTCTTTTACTTTCAGTTCATGCTTCTACCAGCTTGTGGAAAGATCTATGCGATTTATGAGCGATTTAATAAATAACCTAGTTGAATCTATAAATTCGGGCGATTTTGTGTCATTACTTTAAAAAAGGCTACTGCCACAAATGCCGCTTCCGAAACTAATAAAGTAGAGAGGGAAGGCTGTGTACAGACACGGGCAGCACAGATGTGGTTAAAAAAATTGAGAGTGGGTGATACTTTCCACTAGCGTGGAAAGAAAGCTTCATCCAGGACGTCCTTTCTTAATACATGTAGCACTTCTAGCGACAGGTGTAGAGGTGGATCCTTGCACCAGCACCTGAAAACTTTCAGGTGAATTAGGCGTATCCCACTCAACCATAAACTGCCACCTGTGAGCAGCCGTCATAGTTCTCAGAAGCTGCCGAAACAGGCAGCTCGTCCCACAGACATCCTTTCCGACCAAAGGTCCCTGTAGCCGAAGAGAACCGTCCCCCGAAGAGAAAAATTTGAGAAAAAAGTGATGCTATGTGTGTTTGGTTGAAGGGCGTCATTCATTTTGAGCTAGTCCTTGATGGTCGTGCGATTACATCCGAACTCTACTCTATTCAACTAGATCGCATACACTCTTTTTGGCTGTAAAATATTCCTCTTGAGTTAATTGAAAAAGTGTACTTCTTCAAGAATATAACGCAAGGCCGCACAAGTCACGCCACATCAAATATTTTCAGTAATTGAAGATTTTTAATTTTGAGCTCCTCCCTCAGGCAGCTTACAGCCCAGATTTGGCACCCTCTGGTTACCATCTCTTCAGCTGCATGGACTACTTTTTACATGGTAATAAATTTACAAATACGGAGGAGGTGAAAACGAGATTTTTGCCTCCAAAGATAGCTCCAGGTATCGGAAGGACATCGAATTGTTGGCTCCTCACAGATGGGTTCAAGTTGTAGAAAATGATGGCCTGTATTTGGAGGTGTAAGCTCAGTAGGTGAGTAAAGAAACCATTTTTGAATTGTAAGGTGAAAAACGCAAAGATTTTTGTTACGCTGTTATAATAACTAGGCATAGGCTTTCGTATCCAACAAGCCAGAGCAGTGTTCAGGAAGATGAGCAGGGTTTTTAGGTGGCCGATCTTGAATAGCTTGTGTTAGGGTGGTATATTACACCGTGTGACGTGTTGAGTGACCTAGAAGTGGAAGGATCAACACCATGAATGGCTATCACTTTTATCTAAAACATTTTTCCGTAACACAGATTTTTAAGGTTGTTTCTGGGAGGACTGTCAGTTAGGCAAAAATTTAAAAATGCCACTAGAAGCTTTGTTGGTCGAAAAAGAGAGCACTGCCACACAAGTTATACTCAGGTAACCCGTAATCATCTGTGTGTGTACAAAATACCTCATAAATGGAAAATCGCAGGAAGCTCAAACTTGATATTCCATTTATGTACTACCACCGCATCTGACACGAAGGTTTCAGCTAAAATCCATGAACCGGAAGTACAACTTCACTGAGTGCTTTTTTTGTTTTGTTTATTTTTGTTTTTTGCGATTTTCTTTAAATCGTATACTATCTACACAAATCAATACTCATCACTTTTAATTGAACAATTTTTCGGGAAAACTGATAGACCCGATTCTAGGCCACCTAAGATTCACCGCACTCCAAACAAATCTGATCATAAACTTAAAGGGAAATAGCCTCTAAGCTCTTTCCACAGACATCCTTTCCGACCAAAGGTCCCTATAACTGAAATTCCTCACAAGCCCAAACAATTTGCTTATAGATTTCTAGGGTGGTTATGCGGGAAGAGTAATGTCGAAGTACAACCTCATAGAGTATTACTTTAGTACAATGTATGGTTGTACCACTTAAATAATATTAATCATCATCATTCAGCGGCACCATAACTCATTGCTGAGTCTTGGCCTCCTCAACCAGTTTCCACCAGTCAGTCCTGTTCTGTGCGGCTACTCTCCAGTTGGCGATATTCAATATTGTCCTCACGTCACCAGCAACACCGTCCCATCCATCTCAGCTTCTTCCTCCCAACTCTTTTCGCACCAATGTTCAGTTTTGTCTGCCTTGATATCAGGTGACTACCCATGTGCTTCCGGAGCCCAAAGAAGCTTCTGTTAGCCACTACAGTCCTTCGCCTTATTTCGACTGACGTGTCAAACCACAATCTGCCACAAACTCGTCCACATTTTCAAATGTGGCAGGCAGCCAATTGGCACCTTATTTGGGATTGGTCTATTCCTATCTGTGACCGTGTACTTTGTCTTATTTTCGTTGAGGGTAAGTCCCATCCTTCTAGCTGGGCCTTCCAGAGCTAGAAACGCTTCCTCCACGGCTCTTAATGATATTATTATTATTATGTCTATGTCGTCGGCACAGGCAAACAGTTGAACCGATTTGTTAAATATGGTGACCTCTGTCTGAAAATAATAATAAACATTAAAAACATTACCAGAATTTCAAATTTGAATAAAATCGGTTAACCAGAAAATGCGACTTTAAAAAATTAATTTTATGGCTTCTTTTGAAATTAACGATTTCCTTTAAATTTGATATGCTATGCACAGATAAAAAAAAGTTGTCACTTTTATTTGTGGCGTTAAAATGTTTATATGCAGTTGGTTCAGTGTTTTTTGGTGCGCTCTACTGGGCCATAATGTAATCACTTCTCTATCTTTCAAGGTTAGTAGGCACAAATATATAAAATATGAATTTAAAAAAAATGTTATTTTATATACAATTAATTGTACTAACAGGAGTAAGAGAAAGTCATGTGAGTGTTTCAAACCAGCTTTTTTTTTCTTATTTTTTAGAATGGGCTATCAGGGTTTAATGAGCTGTTTACCAAATTCCATTAAGGATGCTAGTGCAGCGAAAATAGTTAAGGAAAGGAAAAAGCATGACCGTTTTAATGGCATGCCCGAAGAGGAGGTATCCAAGAGGACGCTTCCTGATCATCTCACGCAGAATTTGGATATAGTCATTGTTAGTATTAAATACATAATAAGTATTAGGATTATTCTAGTCGCTTGTTGTGCAAAAATAGATGACCGTATTGTGGAGTCAGAGAGAAACTCTTGCACCGAAACATATTGTGCCAAGCTAGTGCAAAATGAATGATTTAATGAGCATATATGTACATGGTCATTAAAGAGATTAAAGTTGCATTCAATTTGAGTTTGGTTTAATTAGTAGGTAATTACGTATTATAGTCCAATTCTGTTGAATTCTGTTAGTTAAGAGGAAGTATTATTATAATCGTGTCAAATTTTCGATAACAGAGTTTCCACCGGAATGTGGAACACATTTTGAGGTCTTATGAGTCCAAAAACGTGATTTTTTAGCAATTGGTCTATGTGTATGTCCATCTGCATGTATGTGTGTAGGTAGGACAGCATATCTCGAAAAACAAAAAATCGTAGAATGTTCAAACTTAATATTTCGTTAAAGTACTACCAGGAGTCCTGAGTATAAGCTTTGCGTAAAAAAAAAAACGTTGAACCGGAAGTGTACTTTACCACTTTACTGAGTATTTTTCCGGAAGGGTACTTTTGGTGGAGGGGCGGTTTTCCTCTAAAGTGCTAGTTCAGTTTATTACACAATTCTATCATCTAAATAATATTAATTAGTATTAAATATGTTGTTGAAATTCCGAGTTGGAAGAAAAATCAGATGACCGGATGTGAGTTTTTACTGAAAAGTATTTTTTCAGTTTTCTACTATTTTCTTGACACAATCATGGTGAGAAATATCGGTTGAACCAGGTTGAACAATATCGGTGAGAGTAAATATCTCCTTGTCGCACTTTGGTTCTGTATGGGGAAATCCTCAGAGAGGATCTCTAGAATGTTTACCCTACATTGCTTTTCCGGAGCTTCTTAGATATTCCTAATTTCCCCATGGCTTTCAGCAGTTCTATCCCGTTCACGCTTTTTCGAAGTCAATGGAGATCGATATCATATTCGTACGCTTTACTAGTATACTCCAGTTATAACCTTTTTTTTTTATGGTCAGCCCAACTAAACGTTTGTAACATACCAATTTTAAATAAAATGCGTCCATTAAAGTTGTATTCGAAGCTGAAGGATGTGCTATAATCATAGGGGATCCACAATAGACCTCTTAATGCAAATCGCAGTCCCTCCCCGCCTGTCTAATTTAATTGTATTATTGCGATAAGAGAAAGTTGTGTGAGTGTTCCTTACTAGATGTTTCTATTCTGTTTACAGATTGGGATTAATCCAGGTCTGTTTGCTGCGTACAAAGGACACCACTATGCGGGGCCAGGAAATCATTTCTGTAAGTATAAATTAATGATTGTCTCTATTTAAAGTCTAGAAATTTCCACCCGACTATATTTATATAAAAACTACAAAAATTCTTATCTAGGGAAATGCTTGTATCTATCTGGACTTACACCGGAACCAATGACAGCTGACGATGACTATAAGTTGTTAAAAGTTGGTATTGGATTCACAAATATGGTGGAACGAGCGACCAAAGGTAGTGCCGATCTGACACGCAAGGAGATTAAAGAAGGTAAGGCATGTTTATTTATTTATTTGGTCACCATGATGCTGAAATGAAAGAAAAATATCCCTTGATTCATTCAGGACTTCCGCCTGGCCTTTGTCATGCAAAACACTGGTTTTTCAATTAGTACATACAACTTTTACTGAAGTTATGTTCAGTTTTGTACGATTTTATCCAAAAAATACTGAATATGAATACAGAGAAGTATCACTTTTGTTTGGAACTTTTTCGTGAGAAAGTTCATTTAACAAAGTTCTAGGTGGAGGGGAAGTGTATGGTTTCCTCAAAAAAGTCATTTTATTAAGTTTATATTCTCCAATTGATAAAAAATTTGAAAACAAGTCAACATTTAGTAAAAATTATAAGTTTGATGAAAATGTGTCAGTTAAATTTGTGTAAACTGCAGTAAGAGATAGTGGTGTGAGTGTTTCACACCAGATTTTTTTTTACATTTTCTTAATGTTGGTAACAGGAAGTGTCAAATTTTCGATATTGAGTTTTCATCAGAAAAGCATGTTTTGAGGTCCTCTGAGACCAAAAAATTGGTTTTTAGCAAAACGTCTGTGAGTATGTGTATGTATCTGAACAGTATAACTCAAAAACAAAAAAATCGTAGAAAGTTCAAACTTTATATTCCCGTTTAGGTATCACCATGGGATCCAACAGTACGTTCTGTCAAAATTCCTCAACCGGAAGTACCACTTTACTGAATGTTTTTTTTTCTTCAGTTTTTGCAATTTTCTCGATAATCGCTCCAACGATTTTCTTTAAACCAGAAATGTGAACTTCATATATAAAGAGTTACAACTTTTTATTTGAAACATTTCTCCGAGTAAAGTCATTTAAGGGGGTTTCTGTTAGAGGGGGTGATGTTATGTTTGCCTCTAAAGTGCTATCATAGTTTGATTATACAATTCTACTATTTAGACAAAAATTAATTAGAAATAAATAGATTGCCAAAATTTCGAGTTGCAAGAAAATTATTAAATCGGAAATACGTTTTTACTGAACCGGTTTTTTTCAGTTTTTGCTAATTTCTCCTATAAAATACACCGACGAATTTCATTAAATTTGGTATACTAACTATAAAAATTTGATGTCCAGTTATAATTTTGAAAACTGGAGTAAGAAAAAGTTCACACCATAGTTTTAATTTTTTTTCTTTTTTTTTTTTTTTTTCTTTTTAGGAAGCCAGATATTGTTAGAAAAATTACAGAAATTTAAACCAAAAATTGCTGTGTTCAATGGAAAATTAATTTTTGAAGTATTTTCGGGGAAGAAGGACTTCAGTTTTGGGCGCCAACCGGAACTTGTAGATGGAACAAATACGGTAAGAAATATATTTTAATCAGATCCATTCCCCCTCCCCACTTCGCTTCTCCTAGATCCTCAGTGGTAAAACCATATATTAAAAACGTTTGGATTTCTGTTTTGCATCCTAAATTTTTTCTAGCTCAAAGTTGATATTCCTTTTTAGGCACCATCGCAGCCTCAGACACGAAGATTTTCGGGCAAAATCTATCAACCGGAAGTGCGTCCTTACTGAATTTTTTTTTTCCGTGATTTTCCTGAAAATGGCTCCAACAATTTTGTCTAAACTTTGCATACTACATACACACATCACTTTTATTTGAAAATTTTCCCGAGGAAAATTGATTTTTTTGGTGGGGTTCTGGGAATAAAAGGAGCGTTATGCTTTCCAGTAAAGTACCACTTCAGTATAATATATGGTTTTACCACCTGTATAATATTAATATACAATATATATAGAAGCATTGTTACAATTCCAAATTTGAAGAAAATAGGTTTACCAGACGTACGATTTTTGCAGAATTAGTTTTTGAGGTTTTTGGATTTCCATTAAACTTGGAATTACTTGCTGCATAGATAGAAACATATCACTTTTATTTGAAACAATTTTTATGAAAAAATTGATTTTTAGAGAGGAATTTGGAGGACTCAGTCAATTAGTTTAAAATGAAATTTGCATAAGCAATTTTATAATTTAAAATGGTTACCACTATTTTTATGGCCAGCTCAAATAAACATAACGGATTTCTTTAAATTCGTTATAAGGTGCCTATCTATTAGCGCCTGGATCCTTCTCAGTGCACTGCCGGCCTCCGGACCAGTGTTCTCTCGTTATAGACACATAGAAGCTTCTCCCGAGCTAATCCCTCCCCTACCTCCATATTAATTGGATTACTGAGCAAAATTTGAAGTTTAAAGAAGTCATTTTTTATATATTAACTTTATTAAGAGGAATAACAGAAAGCTGTGTGAGTATTTCACACCAATTTTTTTTGCTATTTTGCCTTTTTGTTTATTGTTATTATTATTATTAATCACACACTCCAGACCACCGTACGTAGCGCATAGCGCCAAAACCGGTGCTTATGGTCACTTGGCCTTGCCTACACATAGGAAAGTTATCGTCCCTGCTTCGGGGATGCGGACCACTACTTATCCGTCTAGTCCCTTGTAGGACCGCAACTTCTTAAGCAATCTCCACAAAGTCTTTGAAATTTTTGGTACTTTTTGTCAGCTCTTTACAGTTTCCCGGCCACTCCTTTCCACTTCTTTTCAGTTTGAATTCCATTTGGATTCTTGCCTCGTCGAGGAGAGGACACCAGAAGAGAACGTGGTGGTGCACTGTCTCGTACACCGCACTCACAATTCGGGGAATCTTTCAATCCCAGCTCATGGAGCTTTGAGTTGTACTTCCCACGGCCCGTAAAGTATTGTGATACGGCTTGGGTTAGCTCCAGCCACAGAATTGACAGTCTGTGATGCAGATTCGGGTAGAACTCATATGTGCTTCTCCCTTTCTCTGCTTCATCCCAGCGTCTTTGCCACTTCCCATTCTCGTACTCTCATTTTTCTTTATAAGGGCAGGAGGCGCCTGGCTGGACAACTCCTCACCATCAAGGACAATCATATCATATCAGGCCCTCATCTCTGCAAGGAGATCCAGCGGCAACACACCAGCGATCACCGGTAAGGAGATCGTGGAAGATGTCGCATAGGCCCTTGTTACAGAGCACAAATTGGCTCTTGGCAGTCTTGTAACTGGGAGCTCCCCAGTTCGAGTCCCCCACCTGATAAAATAGGCATTACTTTAATTTTTTTTCTTTATTAAAGATTAACAGTTAATTTTTTTTTTTTTACAGTATATGTGGGTGATGCCATCTTCAAGCGCTCGCTGTGCACAACTTCCAAGAGCCGCCGACAAGGTACCATTCTATGCTGCGTTAAAGAAATTTAGGGATTACTTAAATGGGGCTGTATCGGAAATAGATGACAAAGAATTAGTTTTTTCTTATTCAAGATTAAAAAATTTCTTTGAACCAGAAATGAAAGAAGATAAAGTTGATGGTTGTATGTATAGCTATAATAAAGTCAACGAATTAACGGATATAAGTAATTTAAAAAGGGATTGCGAAACTGGTGATGTTGTACAGGTTAAGAAAAAAAGAGGTAGACCGAAAAAGATAAAAGTAGAAGGGCAGCCGATAATGAATCAAAATATTGGCCAAAAAAGTGAAGAACCAAAAATTAAATTGGACGAAAAAACTGGGATACCAAAAAAGAAACGTGGAAGGCCAAAAAAAATAAAAGTGGAAAATGAGGCGATTGTACAACAGCCGTCTGAACACAGCAACCCGCCTAGTCACTGCTTCTCACCACCCATCCAGTCACCATCCATGCAATTCCCCATCTACCCGCAACAGCACTACAGCCAAAGTTCACAATCACCATTGCCGGGCAATTACCATCAAAGCCATTATAATCATTCATCATCGCCCCAACAGCCGCCATCTTTTACACATTCTGATCTAAGTTCAGAGATAAGCGCGGCAATATCATCTGAACAGAATCCAGATTCACCAACATTGGGGCCACCAGATTTTGATCCACCAGCCAATATGAATGAAGACGTTAGTAAAAGTCCGGAAAGAAAAGATGAAGATTGTCATTTTTCCAGTCCACAATCTAAAAAAAGTTACCAATATGATGAATTTTCCACAGATTCAGATTCAGGGGTTAGATATCCACAGAAAACTATAAACCAAGATGTATCATCGAAAAGTTTATCAGGTCTAGAAAGTTTAGTAGATCAAATACCTAATATAGGTGATAATGAATCAAATGCACAAACAAGTAATGAATCAGAACAAATGGGCTCCCAGTATTCAGAAGATTCTGCATATCTGTCTGATTACCCAAGAGCGGCACATTTTAGCCCGCAATATAATACAACTACAAGTAATTCATATTTAACACAGCATACAAATTTTTCTGTAACATCATTAGCAAATAGTTCATCAACAACAGATAATACATTCTCTGTAAATTCAATAACTGGTAATTATACAAGTCCAACATATAATTTAATGGGTCCACCGCCGATTGTTGAATTAGATTCAAGTGTACCATGTCGCCTGGATTCATCAAGAAATGGTCTACCATATCCATATCAGTATCCAACACCGTATACACAGAATACTGCTGGTTTCTACCCATCCGCACATAATATCCACGTGCCAAGTCCAAATTTCCCATACGCACCGCCTTATGCGAACAGCTATCCACAGCCAAGTTATATATCAAATCATATGTTTGATCGAATTAAAACCGACCGAATGGACATTGGGTTTGGTAGTTTCTGATAAAACTAATTATTATTATTTTTACATTTTTTAAACTATGAATTTTTTTGTTGTTTTTTTAAAATTTTTATTTTTAATTTTCTAATTTTTCCTTATAAGAAATAATAAAAAATACAAAAAAAAGAAAAAAGGGTGGTCCAAAAATTTTCAAGCATCGCCAAGAGCTCTTCCTCCGAGCTAATTTTTACAACAAGAAATTTGAAGAAAAAAAACGATCCACCGCATTCCCCTTTTTTTTTTTTTTGGTTATTATAAATCAAATATGGCACCCCCTTAAAAAAAAATCAGTTAATTTTTTTTGTTTATCCCCACTCAGTCTGTTGACACAAACTTTTGAGCCCCAGCAAACTTATCGAACATTTTATTTGAAACATTTTTCTTCTCTTCAGAACGATTTGTTTTTTAGGTTTCAGATATTGACTTCTAGCGGAAGTAGCTAACACAGCAGGTGTTGGGACAAACACACAAAACTCCTAACATAGCGTACATCTGAGCCAGTCAGTAGTCCGTGGTCCAGGTGATAGTCACCAAAAAAATAAACAGCATGGCACCGTCTTTTGTCGGATCATTTTCCCCAGCTTCCTGAACTAGTGTTTCCCATCTAGTTCCGCTTCGCTTATAGCCTTTCATTTGTTTTTTGGCTGTTTGGGAATGGTATTTTCTGGCTGCTATCTATCATTTTGCCATTCATCTTCTCTAAGCCAGTTTGTCCGCTTCCTCGTTACCGCAAATTCCGCCCAATGACTTGGTAGCCATTGTATATGAACGGGTTCTTCCCTCTTTTCCTTATTCTCTGCTATAGATGTTGTAGAAGGGTCTTTCTGCTGCCCAAAGCCAGTATCAAATATAATCACATTCTTATTCTACCTGCTCTGTGCTGAGAATAATATTTAGCACTGTATTAATTGCACAATAAGAGAAAATCGTATGAATGTTTCATAACAGAAAAACAGAATTTTTAATTTATTTATATACTTTATTCAAAGGGCTAAATTACAGAATATTACATAAAATTACAGGAACATAGGCCCATTTTACCAGGATTTCCTTCAAAATAGCTGCAACAATTTACATCCAAACTTAGCACTTATAAAGCATTTTCCCCCGGAGGAAAATTCATTTTGAATGAATTCCGGGCGATCTCCCTCTTAATTGACATTTTCGCTCCCCAATCTCAGTAAAAAAAGTGAAGGGCAACCAAAATGTTCAATAAAATACTTGGTTTGTGAAACACTCACATGACTTTCTCTTCCTAATTACTAGTATAAAGAAAATCTTTGTAACCCAATTTGGAACATCAATTTTGATGGGGAGGTTAAAGCTATCTCAGTAGCCTTCCGGAAAATTGAAAAAAGAAAAGATCCCGGCCCCGAATAATGCTATCTTTATCACAAGTAGGGCTTTACATTTACTACATTATGGAAGCCCGAAGATTAGCAAAACAGCTTAATAGAAATGGGGAATCCATGTTGTGCCTGCAATGGGTTCCAAGTTACTGAAGCCTGAACAAGCAGATAAGTTAAGCCCGAAGGGGAGAAGGAGTTTCCATCATGTGCTCAGGATAGTCAGGCCTGCGTTGAAGGCACTGAGTTCTTGTGTCTTCACTTCCAAATTGGTATCAGAATTTTTCCAAAAGTCTTGAAGAGATTTCCTTTTCAATGGATGTTTTTCTATCAAAGATATTTTCCGTGATAGCCTACTTCTTTGTGTGGTCATCGACCGGTTTCGGGCGTCTGCCCATCATCAGGCTG
>JAAEAF010006844.1:0-16177 GCA_011037195.1 Triatoma infestans
CGATTCTGGGCCACTTTTTTTCAAAATGGCGGCCATCATCGAACTGGATGACACCCACTTACCCCCACCCCTCTCCCACTGACTAATCATCGAACTGGATGACACCCACTTACCCCCACCCCTCTCCCACTGACCAATCATCGAACTGGATGACACCCACTTACCCCCACCCCTATTCCAACGACCAATCATCGAACTGGATGAGCACTTAGGCCACGCCCACTTACCCCCCACCCCTTTCTTCCTAACCAATCATCGAACACGACGAGCTTCTAAGCCACGCCTATTTACCCCCACCCCTCTCTATCGGCTAATCATAGAACTCGACGAGCCCTTAGACCACGCCCACTTACCCCCCACCACTTCCATTATCGATCTGGACGAGCACGTAGGCCACGCCTATTTACCCCCACCCCTATTCCAAACACCAATCATCGAACTGGACGAGCACTTGAGCCAGCCCCCTCCCCACCCCTCCCACTGACAATCATCGAACTCGACGAGCTCTTTAGCCTCGCCCACTTATCCCCTCCCCTTAACTTATCATCCATATCGATGACTCCATTTTCTTTCCACCCCACTTCTTAACTTATCGCCCAATCCGATGGCCGGATTTTCTCCCCTCCCCACTCCTGAATGTATCATCCAATCCGATGACTCCATTTTCTTTTCACCTCCATCCCCATAACAAGATGGCGGAACCTAACACTGTAACACACCCACCCCTCTCCTGACTCTAGGCTGGAGGGGGATTTTTTATTTTTATTTTATGTGAAAAAACTTGTCTTACCTGCGATTCGATCCTACAATCTTTAGGTTGGAAGTCGCATCACCCTAACCACTCGGCCATAGTACTCCTCTCGCTAGCTTTAGTTTTCAACGTACACTTCTATTCTTAACTTCCCCACCCCTTGCCATCATCACCTTACTCTGGGCGAGAGGGGAATAATTTTTTAAAATATATGAAAAAAACTTGTATTACCTGCGATTCGATCCTACAATCATTAGGTTGAAAGTCCATCACCATAACCAGTCGGCCACAATGGTCCTCTCGCTAGCTATAATTTTCAACGTACACTTAACCCCGGCACTATCATAATTTTATTTCCGCTCAATCCACTCACAAAAATATTAAATAAAATAAAAAAAATATGGCGGAGATGCATTCAACTGTCACACATAATAATAATAAAGAAATTCACAAAAACATAAAAAACAATATGGCGGACCGAAATGTAACTTTCATCACACAATCAAAATAATAAAAAGATTGACTTACCCCTTCCAGCTCCTTGCTGCTGCTGATATTAACACGGCGCGCACTTACGCAGAACTGAACTACATTCGACAATACAATGTACTATAGTAACGTTTATCCCCACTCCCCTATGACGTCATTGCTAATTGGGGCATGCGCATCTCTGCCGCCGCCTTATAGGTTACAAATATTGATTTTATTATATTGTATAACAAAAACCACTGCCTTTTCAATATATTATTCGTATGACGTCACACAGCAATAGCATTGCCAGTGCCTTATAGATTAAAAATGTACATATTTATTACCACTGCCTTCTAGACAATTTCTGTTCAGATAAGGTCACACAACCTATAGTGTACCACTGTCAATCGCAATGTATCGATTGCAACTATCGATTATTCATATTGATTAATATCGATCTTATAAATATAATTTATTAATAAGAAAAACACTATCTATTACTTCTACCAGTTATTGCATCACCTTTTGAAATTAAACTTTGTACTAATAAAATATATATCTATTGTTACCTTAATCACTTTATATTCTTTTGTTTATTGAACTTTGTAATCAAAACAACATATATCTTGCCTGTCCGAACATGTTAGTTAATTATAAGAAAAATGCAAAGAAACTACAATGAGTCATCCAGGAAATGATTTATTAATATTTAATCCTATTATTTAAAACTTTGTACTCATTACCTTCCTTGCCTGTTCGGACATGTTAGCACAGGTCTTATTGACATGTTTATTAATATTTAATCCTATTATTTAAAAATACAACTTTGTACTCATTACCTTTCTTGCCTGTCCGGACATGTTAGCACAGGTCTTATTAACATGTTTAGTAATACTTAATCCTATTATGTAAAAAAGTATGTTTATATAATGATATACAATGTTAAGGCAATGCTCAAGAGAATATTGCAGACTACTACAATCTGCCCCCCACTCAGATTTTCTCAACCAATCAGAATGCAGTACTATACTATCAATATTTTATTTCGATTATGCGCATTAGCCAATAGAATTGCAACTCTCCTGCGCTTAGCCAATAGGAATGCAGTATTTAAATAATCGATTATTTCAAGTATCCATTGATCTGACAGTATAAATACCTTGCACTCTGTGTGCTCGTCCTCATTCTAGTTTTGCTGTGCCTTGTGACAACATCTGAAGAACTAACCGTGAGTACTGATTCCTTTATTTCTTAATTATTTTTAACTTTTCTTATCATATTATTTTATTGCTTTTATATCTCTCTTTTATTTTATTATAATTATTAATATTTGGTTCTTATTTTATTTATTAACGTTCTAGAATTTTATTATTTTTCTATTAATCATTTTATCTTGTTTTTGCTTATTATTATTTTATTGCTTTTATTTATCTTTTTATTTTGTCATTCCTATTTTATCTTTTTTTAATTTTTACTTAACATATTTATTAACGTTTTAAACTTTAATTATTTTTATTTCATTTATTGTACATATATTTGTGAGTAGTTATAGTTTTTATATTTTATTTCGGTGTTGGGTTCTTAGTTTTAAGTTTTGTGCGTACTTATTTTTTTATTTCTAAAAAATGGAGTGCCAGTATTGTAAGAAAATTTTTATTAGGAAGGATTTTAAGGAACGTCATGAAGCCGTATGCGAGGCACATGAGCAAAATCGGACATGTCAATCTTGTGGTGAAAGATATTCCTCCCGAAAATCTTTACTTGCTCATGTGCGGCGTTGCGGCAATGAAGCACCGGCCGTCATGCCCAAGAGAGCTCGACTACAAGCAGCTCAAGGGCAGTTGTATGAGGTTGAAACCGCTTTCGGAGGGACTCTGCGAACATACTTCCTTCCATGCTCCGTTGCAGCCGATGCTTTAGAATTTCTAACTAGTCAGTTAGATACGTTGGAACGGCTGCTCACGGAGTACATGGCAGAGAATGAAGCTCCCTTAAAGTATAACTTGGTCTTGGAGGCGACGTTTGAAAACATGAAAGGTGAAACTACTGATCGCGCCTTCAAGACCAAGAACACAGCCATTTATGAAGACTCCTCCATCCAGGAAACCCTCAATGGAGGTTTTAAAAAAATTATAGCTGAGATGGAGGAGTCCGCACTGAAAGGGAGCGGTTGGACTCTGAAGGAGTTCGACGGGGTCCTTCTGAGAGTAAATAGGTTTCTACCTCTAGGGGGTTGCAGCTTCATACCGTTGCCCCCACATATAGCAAACAAAAAAGCTGTCATCAATGTGCAGAACACTGACGACCGGTGCTTCAAGTATGCCATTCTCTCCCGCCTCGTTGAAAAGGACCCACAACGCGTTTCCAAATACAAGAACTTGGAACACAATTATAACTTTGACTGTATTTCCTTCCCCACTCCTCTCCATGAAGTGAAGAAGTTTGAAAAGTACAATGACATAAGCGTCAACGTCTTCACCCTTGGAGAGAAAGGAGACGTGTACCCTCTAAAGGTCGTTAAGCAGGAGAAGGAAGACCATCGTGACCTCCTTCTCCTAACGCTGGAAAACGGACGGAGCCACTACACTTATATAAGTGATTTTAATAAACTGGTGGCCCGTCAGATTACAAAACACGGAAAAAGGGTGCATGTTTGCAAGCGGTGTTTCACGCATTTTAACACCGACGGCGTGAACATCGCAGAGCGGTGAAGGAACATGCGGAGTACTGTGGGGTGAACAGACCGAGCCGTATTGTACTGCCTGAATGCGGCGACGATGGGCGTCCTCCAGCGGTTTCATTTACAAGATACAAAATCAAATGAGGGTTCCCATCGTCGTATACGCAGATTTTGAATGTATTTTAAAAAAAGTAGACAGTAACGGCAACAACGCGGGTCGGTCATACACCACCCCCTACCAGAGTCACCTTCCAATGAGCTTCTGCGCCTATGTGAAGGTAGCAGAAGACATTCCAAGCCACTGTCTGCCCGCCGATTTTCCTGCGGAGCCCTATATCTATACAGGTGAGGACGCTGCAGAGAAGTTTATGGCATACATAAAGACAGTGGCGGAAAAGGTGTCTCTGGTGTACTCCGTGAAGCGGCAAATGCTACCCCTGACACCTTCCCAGCTGGAACATTTCCAAAATTCCCAAACCTGCTACCTTTGCCATTCGTCCTACACCAATTCTGATCGTAAAGTGGCGGATCACGATCATATCACAGGTATGTATCGTGGTCCTGCTCACTCTTCCTGTAACATCCTTTACCGCTCTCCCCGTTTCCTTCCCGTGTTCCTCCACAATCTGAGCGGTTACGACGCCCACTTTATTGTTCGCGAGTTGGGGTATGACTCAAGTCGTATTGACGTCATCCCCAACAGCGAGGAAAAATATATTTCCTTTAGTAAACAAGTGGACGCCCTAACCGTCAGATTTGTGGACACCTTCCGGTTCATGGCTTCCAGCTTGGACAGGTTGTCCAAGAATTTACCCAGAGACAAATTCAATGATACGGGTAAATTCTTTTCCGCCGATAAGATTGATCTGGTCGTAAGAAAAGGAGTGTACCCCTATGATTACACGGACTCGTTTGAGAAACTTAGGGAGACGGTTCTACCCCCTAAGGAGGCATTCTATAGCACCCTAAATGAATGCCACATCTCAGACGAGGACTATCAGCATGCCCAGTCAGTATGGGAGGCGTTTGAAATTAGAACCCTAGGGGGGTACAGCGAGCTCTACCTTAAGGTAGACGTAATGCTCCTATGCGACATCTTTGAAAATTTCAGGGATGTTTGCATAGGAGCATATTCGCTGGACCCTGCCTGGTATTTCACTGCTCCCGGGCTGGCATGGGACGCCATGTTGAAGTGTACAGGGGTAAAACTTGATTTGCTCACAGACTATGACCAGCTCCTGATGATCGAGCGGGGCATTAGGGGTGGTATTTGCCAATGCAGTCATCGCTATGGTAAAGCAGATAATGCCCATCTGTACCCAGATCGAGATCCCCATAAGGAATCGTCATACATTGCTTACCTAGATGCAAACAATTTGTACGGGTGGGCAATGTCAAATCCGCTTCCTTATGGCGGTTTCGAATGGGTACAAGATCCGGATACTCTAGACTGGGGCAATATGCAAGAAGATGGTCCCTTCGGGTATATCGTCGAGGCCGATATACAGTATCCCAGCGAGTTGCACGATTTGCATAATGATTTCCCCCTCTTCCCGGAGAATAGGGTGCCTCCGGGACAGGTTAACAAGAAATTGTTAACCACATTAACATCTAGGGAGAAATATGTTGTGCACTTCGTCAACTTGCGGCAAGCCATGGGTTTGGGTCTGCGGTTAGTGCGCGTACATAGAGCGCTGCGATTCAAGCAGTCCCGTTGGCTAAGTTCTTACATTAACCTCAACACCCAAATGAGACAACAGGCGACGAACGACTTCGACAAAGACTTTTACAAACTGATGAGCAACGCCGTATTTGGTAAATTCATGGAAGACGTACGAAAACGAATGAAAATAGAACTGGTGACCGACGAACGACGACTGAAAAAATTAATCGCTAAACCGACATTCAAGGACAGGACAATCTACTCAGAGACTCTGGCTGCAGTACATCTGGACTTTGAACAGATTAAGATGAACAAACCTATTTACGTAGGAATGGCCATACTTGATCTGTCCAAAGTCCGGATGTACGACTTTCACTACAACACTATGATGGACAAGTACGGACCTGACAGACTAAGACTTCTCTATACAGACACCGACAGTTTAATTTACCAAATACGGACCGACGACTTTTACCAAGACTTGTTGACAATGCTGGACGAATTTGACACCTCTGACTATCCTGACGGACACCCATGCAAAGACAATAGAAATAAGAAGGTGTTGGGTAAATTTAAGGATGAAGCCAACGGTGAGGCTGTATCTGAATTCGTGGGCCTCCGCGCTAAAATGTACGCGTTACGCATCCGCGGGCTAGAGAAAAAACGGGTGAAAGGGATAAAGAGGGCAGCCGTTGAAAATAAGATCACATTCAACGATTATATGACTGCCCTCTTCGACAGAAAAGAGTTTACCACCATGTTTCGAACGATTATATCGAAGCAGCATAAACTCTTTTCTGTCGAACAATGCAAAATATCTCTTTCACCTTACGACGATAAGCGGCACATCACCGAGGATGGTGTGCGCACTCTCGCCCATGGCCACTTTACCATAGCAGCTGTGTAACGACGTTGTGGTCCTTGTAAATATGTATATACATGTAAAATAGTTTTGCTATGTACAGTATTTAGGTTATGTTTATTTTACTAATTTTCTAATTAAAACTTTTTATTTATTTATTTATACTGTTTGTAAATATTTTTTTATACATATATGAGTTTAGTTGTAGTTAATTAATGATAATAAAAAAAAAATAAATAAAAATAAATAAATAAAAAAATGGTGGTGGGAATTTCTATTTCTATATATAGTTTTTAAATTTTGTAAATAGCGTGAATGTTGGTGGTGGTTGTTTGTATGAGTGTGAGTGTCCATAGTAGATAGAAACTGTACATAGAAGTTTTTAGAAATCTATATAAAGAGAGGCGGGAGAGCGTTCCTTATCATTCCTCATCATGCGGTTGTTAAAGCAACAACATAACATATCCATCACAAACCTTGACGGCAGGGCCTCTTTAAAGAAAGAATCTAAACACGGTCCACTCTTCCCCGATTCCATTAGATGTTTAATATGTGGGCCATCAAATTGTGGGAAAACTAACCTTATGTTGAGTTTAATCTATGATCCCAAGGGGTTACGATTTGAAAATATTTATTTGTTTGCAAAGTCCTTGCATCAGCCAAAGTATAGACATTTAGCTCAAATATTGGAACCTTTGAAAGATATTAGATTTTTTGAATATGAAGACAACTCCCAAGTTCCATCACCTAAAGAGGCCCTGCCCAATTCAATCATTATATTCGATGATATTGCTTGTGATAAGCAGGATAATGTACGATCTTACTTTTGTATGGGGCGTCACAATGGAGTCGACATATTTTACCTCAGTCAAAGTTATACTAGAATTCCTAAACATTTGGTGAGAGAAAATGCCAACTTCCTAATACTCTTCAGACAGGATGAATTAAATCTGCGACGTATTTATGATGATCATATCAACTCCGATATGGAGTTCCAAACCTTTAGAAAAGTATGTCATTGGTGCTGGAAAGATGACAGGCACGGTTTTCTGGTGTTGGACAAAGATAGACAAATTAATGACGGACGGTATCGACAAGGTTTCGGAGCCTATATATTACCCTGAATGTAGGTGTAACAATCAGTCTACTGCAAGACATGGAAGAGTCAACTCAAGCAATGCGCGATATAATCGCCACCAGGAAAGCAATCCAAGAAAAGTATAACTTGCTAAGGAGAAACAGGGAAGAGACTGATGAATATTTGAAAATGAAATATCAGCCTTTGTTGAATCCTTTGAAGGAACTAATGGGTAAACAAGAGGATCATTCGTCTCAACTTAATCTGAAGAGAACGTTGAAGCCGGAGCCGGTTGTTTCCGAAACACCACCAGCAAAAAGACCAAGATATCTAAAGCTAGAATCGGCTACAACACCCGGAATATCAAATTCCTCGTCTGAAGAAGAGCGGAAGCTTCCAGCAAAGAGACTGCTGAAGTGACCTCCACAGTCGGCTGGAACTTCAGTTCCAACTACACCGCTTCAAGAAGTACGAGAGCTGGTACACACGCCCAAAGGAAAAGAAATTTCAGAAAAATATTTGAAAGAAGTGGGAGAAATATCCTCAAATTATATTGCGAAATTTATGAAAAATGAAACTAAGGATTTGGATATGGTATATGGCGTAGTTTATGATGGCCAGAAGTTCACCATTGGTGATACGGAGATCTCCATCAATAAAGACATTTTATCTGTTGGTGAACATACCTTTTATGCTACCCCGGGACTTTTTGAATTGTTATTTATGAAATATCCAAACTTAACGCTGGTAAAAAAGACAGATTGCGATAATTATAAGCGAATACTACAACAAACGAACGCTCATAAAGAAGGACACAGTCCAACTGGAGCAATCAAGGAACTGAAAACAAACATGAAATATAGGAAAGTGATTTCAAAATTGTTTCCAACGAAAAAAGGTGCTGGACATGTCGACCCCAACAGGCTTGTAGACAGATTAAGAGTATTATTTGGCACAAAGAATGCTGGTGTTGAAATAAAAAGAATAGAAGATCAACTGAGAGACGGAGGTATAATAGCTTAGACTCACCTACAATGCACCTCATTTCATCATGACATCCGTTAAGGAACAGATCGTGCATGAGTTGCATAGACCAGCAAGAAGAATATTCAAGAGAAGATCAGTTTTATTGAAGGGAATAGACGATTTGTGGCAAATTGATCTCGTGGAGATGCTTCCCTACGCCAGATTCAACAAAGGCAACAAATATCTCTTGACAGTGATTGATTGTTTTTCCAAATATGCCTGGGCTGTACCTCTTAAGAATAAGTCAGCACTTGAGGTGAGTAGAGCATTTGAAAAGGTATTGCAGGAAAGGAAGCCAAACAATCTACAAACTGATAATGGCAAGGAGTTCTATAACAGAATATTTGCCAAGCTGATGAAAGTGAATGGTATAAATCACTATTCAACCTTTAGTAATTTGAAAGCTTCAATTGTTGAGCGATTCAATCGAACTTTGAAATCTGCAATGTGGAAAAACTTTAGCCTGCAAGGATCCTATGATTGGCTAACCATCATTAACTCTCTGGTAAAGAAATATAACCAAACTAAACATCGAACGATCAAAATGGCACCGGTTTCTGTACGAGGTAAGGATGTAGAAGAACGGCTGTTGCGTGATGTATATGCGAAGAAAACAATTACTACCGTACCTAGATTTAAAGTAGGCGATCATCTACGGATATCCAAGTATAAAGCACAATTTGCCAAAGGCTATCATCCTTCATGGTCCACAGAGATATTTAAAGTTGTAGAAGTTAAGAATACCACACCAGTGACATATCATCTGCAAGATTATAAAGGACAAATAATTGCTGGAGGTTTTTATCAAGAGGAGCTACAGCTAGTGAAATATCCCGACATCTATCTTGTGGAGAAGTTTATGAAACGAAAAGGTGATAAAGTCTTAGTGAAATGGCTAGGTTTAAACAATTCACACAACAGCTGGGAGAATGTGAAGAATGTACTTATATAAAGCCGGACGAGGCTAACTTGATTCAGTTCATCATGAGACGTGCTAGAGACAAGAAGAAGAAAAACGAGTCATTCCTACTCCTAAACGGATTGGTGGGAATTCTCCTAAATTGAGTGGTAAAGCTAAACGAATGTTGGATGGACTACCTCGTCTGCGGCTGAGTAATTTTGATCTACTCAGATTAGCTAAATCGAAGAAAATTCCCCATTTTAGAGGGGTATTCATGATTGATGAATTTCCAATGAAACCGTGGAAAAATGAGCGAGCCATTTTTAATTTGGATAGTAGTTGTGGGAGTGGAACTCACTGGGTTTGCTATAAGAAGAGAGGCGATTATGTTCAATTCTTCGATAGCAGTGGAGCCAATCCACCTTCTGAGCTGATCCGCTATTTAAAAGATTGCCGCATTTCATCGAACAGGAAGCAGTATCAACAAATGGGCAGCAACAATTGTGGACAGCTGTGTTTACTTTACTTGCTGGATCTGCTATAAAAGGAAGGATTATAGTTGGGTGCATTCATTTGGTCGCCAGACAGCGATGGGTTTGGACTTTAGGAGAGTGAATAAAAGGACAACTGCAGAGAAGAAAAGCATCATTCCAGTGAGAACAGTTGACGAGAGAACATCGTTAACCAACAGCAATATTCGTTTTCTTCAAGCGGCAGGTTACTACGTGTTATCGCCAATATGGAAGTGCTAGATTTGGAAGAAAGACGTCTGTTCGACAATTCAATTGAATGCATAGAATTGCATTCACATCACCCTTATGCATCATCAAAACTGTTGCCTGGTGATGAAATACGTATAAGTGTACAACATCAAGATCTATATACGCTACCCAGTCAAAGTTTACTCTATTTGGAGGGTAGGTTTTTAAAGGAAGACGGCTCAGCAATACCAAATTCCTCAAAATTAACCAATAATGCATTTGCATTTCTATTTGATGAAATAAGATATGAACTGAGTGGCGTTGAAATAGATCGTGTAAGAAATCCAGGAATTGCTTGCACACTTAAAGGATTGGTTTCACTTAAGGACGGCTGTCAATACATAGAAAACTGGGGCTGGTGCTATCCTCAGAGTGATACACTGAACATCACTTCAAATGAGGGATACTTTAATCTGTGCATTCCTCTATCATCACTACTGGGATTTTGTGAAGACTATCAGAAGATTGTGATCAATGTTAAACAAGAATTGATACTCGTTAGAAGCAGACAAGATGGAAACGCTTACAAATTCAACCGACAGAGAGCTGAAGATGCGGTGGAAAACTGTAAAATAGAATTGGTGAAACTATGCTGGAAGCTGCCCTATGTCACCGTCAACGAACATCAGAGATTAGCTCTTATGCGTCATCTCAAATCTGAAAAGGTATTTTCACTAAGTTTTAGAAGCTGGGAACTCTATGATTATCCACTATTGCCGGCAACTCAAAGACAAATCTGGTCGGTGAAAACATCAAGTCAGCTGGAAAAGCCACGCTACCTCATTTTAGCTTTTCAAACTGAACGAGCAAATAATGTGGAAAGCAATGCTAGCCATTTTGACCATTGTAATGTGTCAAATGTAAAACTTTATTTAAATTGTAAAGCTTTCCCATACGATGATTTGAACATAGATTTCTCAGCTAATCGTTATGCACTATTGTATCACATGTACGCTTCTTTTCAAATGTCATATTATGGAGAACAGAAGAAACCTCTAACTTCCTGGCGAAATTTTAAAGAGAAAACACCCTTAATTGTAATAGATTGTTCTAAACAGTCTGAATCTATCAAAACGGGTCCAGTTGATGTAAGATTAGAATTTGAATCAAAAAATCCATTCCCGGCCAACACAACTGCATATTGTCTTATTATACATGATAGGGTGGTAGAATATAACCCTCTAACTGGCATTGTACGCCGTATGGTATAAAAAGATGTGAATTGTTGGCTCAGTGTTCAGTATGGCTCAGACAGGCATACTGATTGCTGACTTCCAGTGCTTTGTGGATGGTGTAGGAGGTTATATTGTTAAAGAGCTTTCACTTTTTGATTATAACTATCAAACTGTTCGGCACTGGATATTCAAACCGCCAATACAACATAAACAAACAGATAAAAGTAGAAGAACTAATTATTGGTTAGAAAATTATTATCATAAAATTAGATGGAATGATGGGGAAGTTGAATATGAAGTGATTAGAGATATTTTCAAATGTATTGATTGTAACTATAAATTTATATTTGTTAAGGGTTATGATAAGAAAAGATTTCTCTTGCAAAATTTGTACAATTGTTGTGTAATCAACTTGGAAGATTATGGTTGTCCGAAAATTGATTCACTTCAAGCAGTAGAAAAAGGCAACCACTGTATTAAACATAACACATGTAGAGAGAAATGTACGCAGTATCGAATTCAAGTCATTACCAACTGGCTGAATAGTAAGTTTGGTTGGAATGATACAGAAATATTTTTGCCTTGATGTGTGTATGAATGTGGTCACTGGCGATGCATTAAATTGCCCGCAAACCTTGAATGTCGGTCACTGGAGTGGTAGAAATATCCGTAAACCTGACTGCTGGTCACTGGCGAGGTGTAAAAAGCCCGTAAACCTTGAATGGATTGTACAATGTTTGAATGTGTATTAAGGCAAAACCTAGAAAATTAAATTCGATAGTGAACATTTCTCTGTCTACTTGTATTTTCCTAAGTTGTATTTTGTATTAAGAAGAAGTTAATTTTTATTTTAAATTTGAAGTTTGTTTTCTGTTTTTTTTCTGTAAATATTTTGCATTATGTTTCAATAAATGAGTAAAAAAAAATATTTTATTTTGTTTTTATTAATTTCCTTATATTTTATTTTATTATAAAACTTTCTCGATTACCCCCACCTTGACGTGGTGAGAAAGCTTAAAGCGAATGCTGAACAAAGAGGGGTAAACAAAATTAATATAGAAACTATGAAAAATAAATGCAGGCCGATGCTTGTTGAGACATGCATGATGACTCATTGTATATACAAATCTTTTTCATAATAGGATTAAGTATTACTAAACATGTTAATAAGACCTGTGGTAACATGTCCGGACAGGCAAGAAAGGTAATGAGTACAAAGTTGTATTTTTAAATAATAGGATTAAGCATTACAAAACATGTTAATAAGACCTGTGGTAACATGTCCGTTCAGGCAAGAAAGGTAATGAGTACAAAGTTTAATTTTTATATAATAGGATTAAGCATTACAAAACATGCTAAGAAGACCTGTGGTAACATGTCCGAACAGGCAAGAAAGGTAATGAGTACAAAGTTTTATTTTTAAATAATAGGATTAAATATTAATAAATCATTTCCTGGATGACTCAGTGTAGTTTCTTTGTATTTTTCTAATAAATAACTAACATGTTCGGACAGGCAAGATATATGTTGTTCTGAAGTTCAATAAACAAAAGAATACAAAGTGATTAAGGTAAGAATAGATATATATATTTTATTAGAACAAAGTTTAATTTCAAAAGATGATGCAATAACTGGTAGAAGAAAATAGTGTTTTTCTTATTAATAAATTTTATTTATAAGATCGATATTAATCAATATGAATAATCGATCGTTGTAATCGATATATTGCGATTGGCAGTGAAACACTATAGTGTGTGACGATATCTGAATGGGGGATTTGTCTAGAAGGCAGTGGTAATAAATAAGGCACTGGCAATACTATTGCTGTGTGACGTCATACGAATAATATATTGAAAAGGCAGTGGTTTCGTTAGTTTTTTATTAATAAATTATAATCATAAAATCGATATTAATCAATATGAATAATCGATCGTTGTAATCGATATATTGCGATTGGCAAGGAAACACTATAGTGTGTGACGTTATCTGAATGGGGGATTTGTCTAGAAGGCAGTGGTAATAAATAAGGCACTGGCAATACTATTGCTGTGTGTCGAATGTAGTTCAGTTCTGCGTAAGTGCGCGTCGTGTTAATATCAGCAGCAGCAGCAGCAAGGAGCTGGAAGGGGTAAGTCAATCTTTTTATTATTTTGATTGTGTGATGAAAGTTACATTTCGGTCCGCCATATTGTTTTTTATGTTTTTGTGAATTTCTTTATTATTATTATTATGTGTGACAGTTGAATGCATCTCCGCCATATTTTTTTTATTTTATTTAATATTTTTGTGAGTGGATTGAGCGGAAATAAAATTATGATAGTGCCGGGGTTAAGTGTACGTTGAAAATTATAGCTAGCGAGAGGACCATTGTGGCCGACTGGTTATGGTGATGGACTTTCAACCTAATGATTGTAGGATCGAATCGCAGGTAATACAAGTTTTTTTCATATATTTTAAAAAATTATTCCCCTCTCGCCCAGAGTAAGGTGATGATGGCAAGGGTGGGGAAGTTAAGAATAGAAGTGTACGTTGAAAACTAAAGCTAGCGAGAGGAGTACTATGGCCGAGTGGTTAGGGTGATGCGACTTCCAACCTAAAGATTGTAGGATCGAATCGCAGGTAAGACAAGTTTTTTCACATAAAATAAAAATAAAAAATCCCCCTCCAGCCTAGAGTCAGGAGAGGGGTGGGTGTGTTACAGTGTTAGGTTCCGCCATCTTGTTATGGGGATGGAGGTGAAAAGAAAATGGAGTCATCGGATTGGATGATACATTCAGGAGTGGGGAGGGGAGAAAATCCGGCCATCGGATTGGGCGATAAGTTAAGAAGTGGGGTGGAAAGAAAATGGAGTCATCGATATGGATGATAAGTTAAGGGGAGGGGATAAGTGGGCGAGGCTAAAGAGCTCGTCGAGTTCGATGATTGTCAGTGGGAGGGGTGGGGAGGGGGCTGGCTCAAGTGCTCGTCCAGTTCGATGATTGGTGTTTGGAATAGGGGTGGGGGTAAATAGGCGTGGCCTAAGTGCTCGTCCAGATCGATAATGGAAGTGGTGGGGGGTAAGTGGGCGTGGTCTAAGGGCTCGTCGAGTTCTATGATTGGCCGATAGAGAGGGGTGGGGGTAAATAGGCGTGGCTTAGAAGCTCGTCGTGTTCGATGATTGGGTGGAAGAAAGGGGTGGGGGGTAAGTGGGCGTGGCCTAAGTGCTCATCCAGTTCGATGATTGGTCGTTGGAATAGGGGTGGGGGTAAGTGGGTGTCATCCAGTTCGATGATTGGACAGTGGGAGAGGGGTGGGGGTAAGTGGGTGTCATCCAGTTCGATGATTGGTCGTTGGAATAGGGGTGGGGGTAAGTGGGTGTCATCCAGTTCGATGATTGGACAGTGGGAGAGGGGTGGGGGTAAGTGGGTGT
This sequence comes from Triatoma infestans, assembly GCA_011037195.1. Lineage (NCBI taxonomy): Eukaryota > Metazoa > Arthropoda > Insecta > Hemiptera > Reduviidae > Triatoma > Triatoma infestans. The sequence continues at coordinate 14,778 of JAAEAF010006844.1, forward strand.
CATCCAGTTCGATGATGGCCGCCATTTTGAAAAAAAAGTGGCCCAGAATCGGCATTTCCCCTCTACTATTCGCGCGCAAGATCATAGGCAAGCCTGCTCGTTGTCTATGTATCCGCAGAGCCTGACACCCTTCCAGTACATGTGCCACAGTAAGTCTCTCCCTACAAAGAGGGCATCTAGGTCGCCTTTCACCTACCAGCAAATACCCATGTGTTATTCGCGTATGTCCAATCCTGAGCCTCGTAAGTATAACAGATTCCCGCCGCGGGAGGTTCTCGACCAAAACCGTTCGTACGTATGGCTTTATTTCTCTTAGTTTGTCATTGCTGATATTCCAATGTATTTGCCATTTTCTAATCACAGAGGTTTTCATAAAAGTTTGCATGTCAGTAGGGCGCACGGCGCAAATTATGTCTACATTATCAGCGGCAGCACTTTTTGCCGCCAAATCAGCTTTCTCATTGCCAGACACACCAATGTGGCCTGGCACCCATACAAATATTACCTCTTGATTTCGTGTACGTATCTGAAGCAGTGTTTCATAAATATTTATAACCATAGGATCAGTCGAAAACTTGTCCCGGAGAGCCTGTATTGCGCTTAATGAAGCTGTTAATACCAATGCCTTTTTGTAGTTTTTGTCGATGGTCAGTTTCAATGCCTGCCAGATTGCGTAAATTTCTGCCGTGTATACGGTAGCATAGTGAGGGAGTGTCCAAGTCATGGTAACTCCCTCAGTGTAAATAGCGCAACCTACGCCGTCATCTATCTTTGAACCATCTGTAAAGATGGGTCGGTAGTCCATGTGACTATTTAATATTTCTAAAAGTTTTCCTCTATAAACTACCGAAGGCGTTTCATCTTTTTTGAATACGACAGATCTAAACGGACGCTTGCGGGGTATAGCAACCAAGGTGGAAAAGGAGCAGTGCCCCAAGGCTCCACTGGTCCCAATTCTAAGCGTTCTGCTTCTAGAAAGCTTTTAGCTCGAATTCCGAAAGGCCGCGTCCGCGTAATTTGCTCTTGGTATTCTTCATAGCTTTCTTTTACTACAAACAGCTCAGAGCATGGTTATTATTTAAGCTCGATCGTCACAACAAGAAGTTCGATCAGTGAATACCAGCGAGCACCAATTTGAACATTTGTCAGGTACGATTTACACATCTTTCCCCCGAAGCGTCTATCACTATTATTTGAAACATTTAAGTGAACAACGTTTAAACTTCCCACTAAATTGAGATAGTCCTACCACTTACATCATAATAAGAGATAAATTATCAGCCTTGCTGCAATTGCAATTTTGAAATAAATCTATTAGTTGAAATTGTAACTTTACAAAACTTTTGAATTTTTTTTTTTGGAAGTTTCTCTGAAACTGTTCCAATGATTTTTTTTTTTTG
>JAAEAF010006845.1:0-48879 GCA_011037195.1 Triatoma infestans
GGGAAGAAATTTGCTTAGCGGTCAGCGCACTGGACACCCATGTAGAGGTGCCGGGTTCGAATCCAGCTGTGTTGCCCTTAGATTTTCTCTTCCTTAGAGAACCTTCCGTCGGTGACGGACAGGATGATCTGTAACGAGAGAATGCTGCTCGGAGGCAGGCAATGCAGCTGAGAACGCCCCGGCGCCAATGACCATAGATGTTGACGCGCCTTAAAAAACAAATATATATATATATACATATGGTGTATAATTTACCATAATTTTTTATATCTTTATAAAATTTTTAACCCAAATTTAAAAAACTTATCTAACTAGAATTGGCAACAGGTGATTATTTTTAATCACCTTAGATTAAACAAAGAGATTAAAAGAATTTTTTTTTAATTTTAAAATGATTTTTAACATTAAATTCATTTTTAAAATTATAATAAAATGTTGCTTAACTTTAACCAAATGTTTATAATCTTTCTGAAGTAAGTTTCTGTTTTCAATGGGCACTAATTCTTGTAGAGGTTACCATTAAATATCTTGACAGTTTTTATGATTTTTTCTTTTTATTTTAATAGTTTCAGTAATTTAGAAAAAATTGAAATATTTAACACGAAAGTAAATCCTTGTACGACGCTCGTTCAGTTGCCACACGACTTGCGCTCCTGTGGACAAAGTTGCACTAGATTATGTAAAAATGCCTTTACTCCCATATCAAATAAACAACTATTTACTCTTTACTGATCCAACGTACTATTTTATTCACGGATTTTAATTGAATATTTGTGATTTAGTACCCTTAATAGTTTTATTCATGCTTAAAAATGTCTACCGAGAGTAATCAAAGTGCTCTCTTGGTCCTTTTAGTATCACGATCCAGTCCAACAATTCATCATCATTCAGGGAAGGCTTGCACTCGTCGGGACTGCAATAACTATAGCAAACACTGCATACTCAAATAAAGAAACAAATAAAATTGGACTCAGTTCCAAACGATTAACGTATCAAACGATTAATGATATAGACATCATTAAAATTATTAGCATATGGCGCTAAAAGAGGGGGATAATATTCACCATATAGTTTCGTTTATATATAATTGATTTATGCAACAGTAAAGAGAACACTCAATTAAAATCATGTGGCGCTGCTCAATCAAATTAAGATGCTCTAACACAGCGTTCTTGAATATCCGAAGATATAAACTACACAGAAATGAGATAGCCATCAAATAATCAAAAAATAACATTGCTATAATGAGCAAAATGCAGATCAAATGGAATTTCCAAATAGCATAATATCTTTAGACGATATTATTAAGTGTATCTACAAACAGAAAAAGATTTGTAAAATATAAACATAAAGTTGTGCTGGAGAATAATGCCCAAGGAGTGAGTCAACTGAAATATTCTCCACTGACGGAGCTATGTCATTAAAGCTATATTATTCTTGTCGAAAAAGTCCTAAGTAAAGCCAAACCATAAGCTATGTACCGTGTATTCCCTAACTCCAAGCTGATACTTGAACTTTTCCTTAAAGAAATGGATACATTTTTCATAAACGGCCATTTTCTCCGCACATATTTTTGTTGCCCTAATACGGATCTTTGCTTTACAAATCGGATGGTCGGATCCAAAATGTACATACTATATTAATAATAATAGGGAAGAGATTAGCTCAGTGGTAGCGCACTGGACTAGCAATGCGGAAGTCCCGGGTTTGAGTCTAGCTCTATTGTCCTCAGATTTTTCTCTTCCTAGGAGCCTCTACAGCTCACTTTCCGGAGGACCGGCAGTGGACTGAGAAAACCAATGGCCCCATATGTGATACGTCTAGAAAAAAAAAAACATGAATGTGTTAAATTCCTTATGAAATTATGTACTAACTGTAATTGTTACATAATTATTAATTATGAGAAGTTAACTTTCGAAATGAGCGAACACTGAACCCAGCTATATCAGTAACTAACTATAAACCCTCCGGGCTAGACTTCCAAAATCATATTTCTAACTATTTCAGCAACATTATATAACTTAATAATATTGATATTGTAAATTTATTAATTAACATAATTTTCAAATAAAATTTAATCAAAAATTTTAATAATCATATTATCTAATGGCCACTTTTAAGATTTATAATATTTAATTTGATAGACACTTGATTATTTAAATTTTATAACAGTTTAATTATTTATTACATTTTTTTTTAAACTTAGAACTAGCTTTCACTATTAATTAAAAATTGAAAATATTCATTATTTATGTATGTATTATTGTTGTCTACTGACTAAAAGTTTTATACTTTCACCAAATATAATTATTTTCTATTTAACTAGACACGAATCAAGTTGTAATGACTTCTTACAACATTAGCAATGTATTTATCTCTCTTTCTTTTGTTTTTTTTAATGACATTTATTTGGATAAATAGTTGGTCATTAAATTTTAATGACATGATTGAAGGGGTGGGAAGATAATAAATAATATTGGCAAAGCAGTTAACCTTCAATAATCAATAAAAGGTTTTTGTTTTTTTTGGCAACTTTTTGTACTTTTTAAAAAATTTAATTTGTATCAGTTTATTAGACCACAGTATTTGGGAACAAACTTTTTGTGGATGAATTTATTTCTTTTTATATACCGCTTCTCCCACTAATCCAGTCCGAGAGAGGGTTGAGATTCTCCTTTCTTCCTTGTTGCTGTTTGGAATATGTAACAGCCGAGAGAAACGCACCCAAGAGAGCAAGAGAATCTCAACCACTCTCCGACTGAGTGATCATAAAATCAGAATTTTAAACCTAACAAACTTGGATTGAGCCTACTATGCATTTTAATTGATAATTAGTTAGTATATTTTTATTCGTGAATACAAAGATATTGGTTATTTTTCAGCATCACTGCGCTGGTTATTAAAAAAAAAAACAACCGCGGGGAGGGGGGACACACAAACGACTCTCTGTTACCTTTTCTTAATACAGTTATATAATATAAAATGATGTTTTCTTTAAATTTCAAATTTTGTCTCATATATTCTAACATACAGGTGGTGGTGGTGTTGGTTGGTGGTTGGAGGAGTATCATTACCAACCAACAGAGGTAAGTAGAGAATGATTACATTGTAGAGAGCCAATAATGAACAAACACCATTGAAATTTAACCTCTCATATTCCTCAGAACCACCTAAATACAATTTTGTCCATAAAAATGTTTCAAATAAAAGTGATACATGTCTTGCTAACAGCCGTTAATATTCCAAGCTTAAGGGAAAACGTTATAAACGACGTTAAAACTTCAAGAACATTTCAAAAAATTCAAAAACCTATTCTTGTACAATTGCAACTTTCGGTTAACCGATTTTATTCAAATTTGGAATTCTAGCAATGCTTCTTATGCGTAATACATAGGTCACGCAGGACCTTACATTGTATTCAAATGGTATTGTAGACAAAAGATAAATACTATTGTTCCTGTGATGGATGCAAGAAACTTGAAATAATATTAATTTTTAAATAAATTTAAATTATCAAAATATGTAACATACTCTTGCAAAAGGACAAGCCAGGTATACAAGTCCAGTTACTGGTACGGTACAAGAACAATTATGGCATTGCACTACCCCCTTCTCCTCAAAGGGGAGGAATTGAAGAAACAAAGAGAAGAGATTTTTTAGGACAGACTAGTGCTACAAATCAAGGTGAAAGCATCAGACCAGTATCAAGTTATAAGTTAAAACATAAGAGTTTGGCATTTAATCTAGATTAATTAATTGATTTATACTTAATCGCTGTGATATTATAAAGCTATTTAAATTCAGTTAGAAAATATATTTATTTTATAATCAGTGGTGCTTTCTTGATTATATTCTTATATTCTATCTCAAACAAACACAAGCCCTTTTCGCTAAAACGCTCACGCCACAAGCTACCTACACGCATCATCACACCCAACACATTACATCCCCTAGAAAATAAATTTTGCTGGACAAATAGTTTCAAGTAAAAGTGATAGATATTTTTATGTGTGCAAATATTACGATGTTTCAACTCGGAATTTCAATAATATTTACAACAATACTTCAACAATTTTAATTAACATTATTTAAATGATAGAATTGTTTAATAAAGTGAAATAGCAGTTTAGATGAAAACCTAACCCCATCCCTTCCCCCGTAACTACCCTTGAATGAATTTTTCCAGAGAAACATTTTAAATAAAAGTTGTAGCTCTTGGCATGTGTAGTTCATTTACCAAGTTTGGAGATAATCGTCGGAGCCATTTTTGAGAAAAACGGATAGAAGTAAAAAAAACCAACAAGTAAAGTGGTACTTCCGGTTGAGGAATTTTGACAAATGACCCACTGTCAGACGGCTAAACGGAATATCACACACCCACACACACAACACACACACACACACACACACACACACACAGACCATTTGCTAAAACCACTCTTTTGGACTTAGGGGACCTCAAAACTGATATTTCCGGTGAAAAGTCGATATCGAAAATTTGACACGATTACAATACATCCTCTGTAAAAAGTAAAAATGTTTAATTATATCATAAATATGTTTATGAAAATGTGAGGCTCATAGATATATTTGTTAGCGATTTGAGTTAATATTTTGAAAATGTAACACTATATAAAATAGCATTATTCTTAAAAAACAATAATATGTTATATTCAGTTCAAAATGTAAGCACTTTTATTGCGTCTTATGTCATACTTTATGAATTAAAGGCATAAGAACACAAGAAATCTTGATAAAGAGAAATAAAAACTGATAGAACTCGATATAGATTCTCGGTGGTGGCGGGGGGGGGGAGGACGATTCAAAATCTTCGATGGCAAAACAGGATAACATCTCCGTTATACTTTAAAGCTTACAAAATGTAAATGTTAAAGTAAAATCAAGTTAGTAAAACACAGCATCACAGCTACTAAACTTTGGATATCTTAATTCTAGAATCTCTTACTGCGGTAAGAGAAACTTTAGTTTATGTTTTATGATATTTTTAAGCATGATACGACAAAAAGTGGCTGAAGATTATGAATGACATTATTTTTTTTTGGAACAAAACAACTTCATAATGGATTAATTTTTTAATGATGTATACAATATTATATAATTGACGAGAACTTTTGATAAGTCGTTTCGCATTGGCAGGACATCTATCTGTCTTTATTTTCTTTTTTTTTTTGTATGGCACTTTAATAAATCAAACAATAAATTTAATCAAACATAAATAGATACTTTAAGATTTTCCTTATTTATTTATTTATTTATTTTTTTATTTGACCTAATTACAATTCTTGAAAAATGAACGAGGTCAGTGAACATTGGAATTAAATAATATAAATAAAATATACAACCACAAAGAAGTTTATGATTTAATTTTTTACTTCTTACTAAAGTCTCATCTTTTTTTTTCAAAGTAAATGAATTATATCGCACATTGTACACGACAAACAAAAGATAATTATCGTATGTACACGACAAACGCACAAATTTATGTTTTTACATTATTCACGTGAAACATAATTAGGTTAAAAAAAAAAAAAAAGAAGCTAATTATAAAATATCAAATGATAATTATAAAATATCACAAGATTAATTCAATTGGACAAAACAAAAAAAAAAGCAACTACCAAAAAACCCAACGAATTCTGAGCAAATTAATTTTATCCTCAAATACTAAATACAAGTATATATCTCTTATTATCTAAATGATTAATTATAAATAAAATATAAATGATATTATTATTTTCTAAATCATTCACTTATTTTTCAAGTGTTTTTTTTTTAAAGATTTTCCCGATGATAAGAATTAAATACAAAGATAAATAATTGCTTCTTTTTTTTCTTTTAAAATTAATAATAAATCTGACGATTGTCTTATCAAATAAATAATAGTGTATAAATACATCAATTCATACTGATTATTGTTAAAAATAGAAAATGGCAAAAAAATAAAAAAAAATAAAAAAAATAAGCTAAACAAGCGTGAAATATTAAAAAATAATTGCCAGTGAGATGAGCTAATAATGAAACGTAACAATAATAATAACGTTACATCATTGAAGGCAGCTAAATTTAATCGTTTAATATTAGGGAAGGGATTAGCTCAGTGGTTAGCGTGTTGAACTCCCACGCGGAGGTGTCGGGTTCAAATCCCAGTGCTACCCTTAAGTTTTTTTTTCTTCCTAGGAGCCTCTACAGCTCACTGTTCGGTGATGGACAGTGTTGTCTGTAGCGAGAGAACATTGTCCGGAGGCCGGTGCATTGAGAACATTGTCCGGCAGTGCACTGAGAAGGCTCCGGCTGCCATGACCATAGATGTTGACACGGCTTAAATTTAAAAAAATCGTTTAATTAATTCCGATTTTTTTTTTTTTTGCATAGATTATCTGTCCATTTTGAATAGACTGTGGGCACAGTTTAAGGTTTTTAGCGAAATTCGGTCAATATATTTAGATAAAGGAAATAAAAGCAATTTTCTTATCAAACTTTCAACGATAGATTTTTGCCAACATCGGAACAGAAATATTTTTAAAGACAAAGAGATTCTTTATTGGAAGATGTTGAGATAAATGTTACAATGAAACAGGAATTTTTTTTATGAAATGCCACGAACAATATAAAATTGAATTTTCACCGAAAATATACTGCATTTCCAGTCTTTTTTCCCCCACAGTTTTCTTTAAACTTGGGCAAACTTTACTGCACAGTTTTGTTTTGAAACATTGCTTCTGGAAAATTTATTAATTATTTATTTATTTCTTGAGGGTTTTTGGGACGCTGCAACTAAAAGTTTTTTCTAAAGTGCTACTTCAATACAATTTACGTTCGCTATCATCTACATAATATTATGTTACATTAAAAGCACTGCTAGACTTCCAATATAAAGAAAATCAGTTAACCAGAAGTGTTTACAGAATATGTACCAATATATCTATTTACAGAATATTCATACTTTATACCTCTGTATACTTTTACTTTCTCTAACTGTTATTGGAGAAAGAAAGTATTGTAATCATGTCAAATTTTCGAAATCAGGTTTGTCCTGAGAAATACACGTTTTGAGGTCCCCTGAGTCCAAAAAAGTGGTTTTTAGAAATTGGTTTGGTGTGTGTGAATGTATGTAAACAGCATAGCTCAAAAACGAAAAATCTTAGAAAGTTCAAACTTGATATTCCTTTTACGCATCACCATGGGATCCGACAGTAGGTCATGGCTAGAAAATTTCTTAACCGAAAGTACCACATTACTGACTGTTTTTTTCCCCCCACTTTCTTGCGATTTTTTAAAAAATGGCTTCGACGATTTTCTTCAAACTTGATATATCAACTATGCATACAAAAATCTACAAGTTTTATTTAAAACATTTCTCTGGGGAAATTCATTTAAGGGCACTTTTGGGGGGAAAGGTAGGGTTAGGGTTTCCTCTAAAGTGCTATTTCAGTTTATTATACAATTCTATCATTTAAATAATATTAATTAGAATTAAATGTGTTGTTGAAATTCCGATTTTGAAAAAAAAATCGGATGACCAAAAGTGCTTTTTTACTAATATAGTATTTTTCAGTTTTCTGGTATTTTCTCGAAAACGGCTCCAACGATTTTCTTTAAACTAGGAATGTGTACTATATATATACAACTACAGAAGCTACAACTTTTATTTGAAACATTTCTCTTTGTAAAGTCATTTAAGGGGGCTTTTGGTGGAAGGGTGGGGTTATGTTTTCCTCTATAGTGCTATTGTAGTGGAAGGACGAAATCGAAAAATAATCGAAATTTAGAATATTATCTTAGTGCTGTGAATTTAACTTCAAAAAAAGTGTATTTTAGTGTCAGGTACTGTAAATTAGGATCATAGCAAATAGAAAAACAAAGGCACAAAATCCCGTTAGGATAAAACTTTTGTACAAGAAAATTCCCGCGCTAGAGAGAGAGAGCAATTCCAAAGAATAGAGTCTGCTATCAGCTTTCAAATAGTTCAGTTCAAAAAAGACAGTCTAAACTCAGCCTTCAATCAACTAAGTCGTAATTCTGCTTCCAAAGCCAGAACACTACTTCAGGAATCGCTCAGTGCCAATGATAGATATTTGCCTTTATTCTAGATAAACGTTATTTTATTAAGATACAGTGTGATATTGTAATATACTTAAATTTACTAAGAGATAATATAATTATTTATTTATTACACCTCTTTTATTGACGGTGTTCTTAATTATTCTTAATACTTCTATCTCCAACGTACTTACAAGCCCTTTTCACTTAAACGCTCGTGCTACACAACCAGCTACTACAACTACAAATATACACACAACACCATACATAACACTATCATAGTTGATTATATAATTCTACTATACAAAAAAACTAATTAGAAATAAATAGATGGCCAAAAAAAATTCCGAGTTTCAAGAAAATTAGAAAACCGGAAGTGTGCTTTTACTGAACAGTTTTTTTTTTTCCAGTTTTTGTGACGACAACTCCGACGAATTTCATTAAATTCAGTATACTACTATCAAATTTGGTCATTATAATTTAGAAATTGGATTAAGAGAAAGTTGTTGTGAGGGTTTTCACAACAGATTTTTTTCGTATGCAACCAAATAAAGTAAACAAAAAAAAAAAAAGATTTATAAAAAAGAAGTGTTGATTAAAGTTCAACTTTACTAAAAAATTTCCGTGTAGAGCCAAATAAGCTTTAATCTTCTCTTCTTATTCTTAAATTATCCAAAATTCAAGAAGTTTTTATTTCTTAAATTAATCATGTGTACAAAGCTAAAATTTGAAACAAACATTATAGAACTAACAGAATAGAAATTTCAATGCAATCTTTGGCACAAGTCTACAGATTGATTTATTTCCTAAAAGATATGTGCACTTAGAAGAAATAAAAACCAAGTTCTAGAGTTGTAATTTAATGACATATTAAACTGGTTATTAATAAATCCACTTCTTTTTCTTTTATTTTTTTTTTTTTAAACGAATAAAAAATAATTTTGCAATATATACAAAGAGAATTTGCAATGAGGTAAAGGAATGAGGAATGTGTTCTATTCATTATGAACATTATATACATATAGTAAATATATCAATACACTAAATACAATAAGTACGTTGATAATGGTAACATATCAAATTCTAAAAATATAAAATAAAGTACAACTTTCCTAAGTATAATAAACTTTTAAAAGATAAATATATCATAACTTGAATTAAAATTTCGTCATTTCCGACGGAAATAATTAAAAAAAAATAAATAAATAAAAGAAATGTCGTCATAAGCATTGTTATGCACAACTCGTGCCTACTTTCTTACACGACCGTTAAATTCTCTGCAAGTTTCCATACGTAAGTCATCTTCAAGCGGGGGGCCAATTCCATTTAAAATTTAAATAATTATTTATGAAGTCATTTGTTTAAACTTTTATAAAAAATTAAATATTAAAATTAAAAATAAGAATAAACTCAATATAACTAGATTTTTATTTTTTTATTTTTTTTTTACTGACGTCATCTTAGTAAAATAGAGAGACGTGTTAAAGTCCGGAGATCATACAGGGAATCATTTAAGATCAAATTTGTCAAACACATGAATAGATTATATATTGTAATATGTACAACAAATTAAACGAAAAGCGTATTATACTGAAAAACCCAATATGTAAGGCTACGGCTAGACGGACAAATTTAACCGAAGGCTTTCTTACGGAAATTAACGGAACGTTTTATGACGTGCAGCCCAGGGTGGCTAGACTGTTCGATAAAGAACGTAATTATTAACGTGTTAAATGAAGTAGGTTTCCCAGTGGACCGACTATATGATCGATTTTTGACGTAGTACAGTAGTTCTATCAGTGGAGATCGTGTCATTCCGAAAGCATTTTGCAGAAATACATTGTTCAAAAAGTATGGCAAAGTTAAGCATTACATCGGAACTGGTTATTTCGTTAATGGTTGTAAGACGACCCTTTTTCTGTCGTAAAAAGAAACGACAGAGAAATTGGTGGGTGCTTCCAATAATTTGTGATCAAAGTTATAAAGGAAAGTTCATAAATCTGCATGATACATGATAAACTTGTTCCATGTTGTATAAACAATGCACCAAAATAATACAATATATATAAAATATACCAAAATTCAAAAGCGAGCACAAGGGAGCTATACAAACAGAATGGCAACCTCCGTTGTGTTGTTTTCCACCCGTCTAGCCAGTCACACTGCGTTATTTCTCGATGAAGTATGGGCTCGGATCCTCCTTCGGCGTTATAACCTTGAAAACGCGTGTCTATATCTACTTCGTACGATAATTTCAGTAGCGTTTAGCCATTTTTCCTAGTATCAGCGCAGTTATTTAACGCAAAATAAGTGCGTCAAAATCCGTGCGTCTAGCCGTAGCCTAAATGCCCTACTTCCGGTTAAGCAATTTGTTTCAAACTTGGTAATTTATAAACATATATAATTCTCCTCTGAATTATATTTTTTTAGTAGAACTGTATGATGATGTGATGTGGCCTCTTTTTAGAGGGAAAACTCTCCCAAAAATACCATGAAATCAACTTTACCAGGATAATATTTATAAATAAAAGTGAAAAATTAAAAATCAAAAATATTAATTAATAAAGGATAACAAACATAAAATATTTTCTACTTTAAATTCCACTAAAAAGATATCTATGTTTTTATTAGCTCAATACATTAAACAGAATTATTGGAATAATGAATAGGCAAGATGTATTTTTTGTTTTTGAAACTCGGAATGACAGATTGACTAATAAATTGAAATACCTTTAGATGAAAACCTCACCCCACTCGCTCCACCATAACCGCCCTTAAATGAAATTTTCCAAAGAAACATTTCAAATAAAAGTTGTATGTGTAGTTGATATACTAAGTTTGAAGAAAATCGTCGGAGCCATTTTAGAGAAAAACGTAAAAAGTAAAAAAAAAACAACAAGTAAAGTGGTACTTCTGGTTGAGGAATTTTGACAGATGACCCACTGTCAGGTGCCATGGTGATACCTAAACGGAATATCATGTTTCAGCTTTCTACGGTTTTTTCGGTTTTTGAGCTATGCTGTTCACACACACACACAAACACCGTATAGAAATAAATATCACATGGGTAAAGGCCCATTGTGGTAATGAAGGAAATGAAAGAGCAGATGAAATGGCAAAATTGGCTTCACAAGATGAACATTTGGGTATTGTATTTTCAAAAATTCCATTGTCCATATATCACTAGACTGCTCAAGGAAGATAGTCTCAGAAAGTGGCAGGAAATATGGATGTTCTCTGAAACAGGTGCGTTCACCAAAGAATTCTTCCCGACCATAAAGGATAGGTTGGAATCACCAGTAGTACTGTCCTACACTCTTGTACAAATACTGACTGTGGTCACGGACGCACAAGGGAATATCTTCATCGCTTTAAAATTCTGGATACAAATATCTGCCAATGTGATGGTTCTTCAGTGCAAGATGTAGATCATATTATTTATGACTGCAAGAAATATGAGCCAGCCAGAAGCATGCTTATAAGAAGAATCTTGACCAATGGTGGGTATTGGAAACTGGAAAAGAAAAAACTGGTTAGTGGCCGGCCAGTATGCCCAATATTTCATGGAATTTATTAAACATTTAAAAGTTCGGCAATTTTAGTAATAACTGTTTTTCATAATTTATCTATATCACTTTTGTTTTCTGTTAATTAGATAATAACTGCATAATTTACCATTATCACTTCTGTTTTCTGTAAACTTATATAATGTATATTGGTACGTACTTATGTATATATTTAAAATTAAATTTACTTGTACAGTATACTTAACACATGTAATAATGTACATTGGAGCATGCGGAAGTATAAAGGCCCTGAGTTAGGGGTACTAACGCCAGGAAAAGAAACAACACATTTGCTAAAAAACCACTTTTTTGGACTCAGGGACCTCAAAACGGATATTTCCGGTGAAAACTCGAATATCGAAATTTGAACGACGATTACAATACTCCTCTACTAGAGTAGAGATAATAAAAATATAATACATAGGTCATTGTTTATTAAGTACAATAAAAAATAAAAATTTAAATTAAAAAATTATAAGTGTCATATTAAAAAAAAAAATCTATTGAGTAAATGTAACATGTTGGAAGAGGGGATGGAAAACAATGCCCCCACCCCCCACTAAACAACGATGAATATAATTGATCAAACAATATACTACTCTCCCACCATAAATTCATTCTATAACAATACGCACTATTGAATACACAAATTTTTATATAATTCAAAATAGGAGAAGCAGAAAAAAAAAAAAAACAGATCAGGAAATCCTTTCTATTGCAATGTTAATATAAATAATAATAATAGTTAATTTAAATTGTGGACTACATTTTAATGGGAAAACTATTCAACTATAAATAATTCATGATTATTGTATGTACTAGGCAATGTATTCCTAATAGAGATGTAGTTGAATGTTACTTTATGTTAAATGTAATCAGCTGCAATATATCGATGAAGTTGCCAATACTTCCTTCATTAAAATAACATATTAATGTAAATTATCATCAACAATTTATTTATTCAGTTTGAAAATAAAATGTAAAATGTTTATTTTTTTTTTCCAACGTAGATAAAGCATAAAATTAAAATTAATTAAAAAAAAAATGTACTCACATTTGATGCCTCTCGAACTCCTCCAACCCAAAGGATCCTCAGCTCATTCCCAAGGCAATCCTCCTGGAATTCGAGAGACATACACCGTGAGATATTCCTTTCCTCTCCAATTTTTTTTAAAAAAATTTTGTATTTAATATAATATTAAATGCATGCACACAATTTTGAAATATTTAGAAGAAATTATCAGCTATTACGCGGTAAAGACGACAAAATCCGACCTGTCATTACTTTTTTCAAGATCAACACTTCATATTTCTTTTAAAAAAAGAAAAGTTCATAACAACCTTCTGAGTCTATCTAAAGAAAGTAACTCATATATTTTTTACGAGGAAATTACAGTGCGGAATCATGGCCAAGAAGGGAACCAAATATTGAAGGTACAATCAACTAGAAATGTAGGAACAATATTTTCAAAATGACCTTGGAAGGCTTAATTGCGCTAGCAATCTAGGCTGAATGAGAAGAGATCCAGGAAAATTTGCTGAATTTTAGACCGATCAAGCAGAAAAGGGCATGGCTAAGCTCAGATGAATAATATACTTAGTTTAAGGGATTCCACAGCTGCAAAAGAACGAGATACCTGAAAAATACTTCTTATTAAAGACGCCAAATTATATCTTGCTGAAACCGATGAGAAGTAAATAAGAATTTTAGAAATTTAAGAAATTTAGAACAGAATATTTGAGATATTGTTCACTGATAAAATTTATTCAATTATATGGGATTTGATCACAGTTTCGGGCGCTCTACGTTACCACAAATTGCAAATAAATAGACCGCCAATTAACGCAATGCAACATCGCGGGAAAAGCTTGTTCTTTTTTCTTTAAATTAAACTATGTCCTAAATGTAAACATTTTTTACAACACAAGTAACTATTAATGATTATCACTTATGCTGTTGATCATTGCTGATAAATTCATTAAATATATTTTCAATAAATTTTGCTAATGATATAAAAACTGATTTTCATCAAAGAATTAAATGAAATAAATAAATTACTTAATAATTACAATAACACACACCACGTCAATACTAACAATATTATCAACTAATATCGATAACGAATCTGGGTGAAGGAATATCGAGTACTTCACCCAATTAGGTTAGTTTATTTATTATAAAGGGGAAAGGAATATCGAGTACTTTCCCCTTGTGTGAATGAATAGTATGAATGAATCATTAGCATGAATGTATTTATTTGCGAAAATGTATTTATAAGCGTGAATGTATTTTATTGGTCTGAATGTATTTATTGGCGAGAAAGTATTTATTAGGATGAATGTTTTTCTTTTAGTAGTTTGAATGTATTTATTGGCGAGAATGTTAGCATGAATGCTTAGAGTAGGTTTTCTTTTATCAGGGGTTGAAAGAAAATTTATAAAAGTATTTCAACCCCATAGCTTTAAGTTAAACTTAATTGATCATTTTAAGATGTGCAGGAACATTAGTTTAAAGTACTGCACATCCAAGTTATACAGTAAATAGCCTCTTCCACGATATTAGTGTATTACAATTAATTGTTAATTAAAGATAGCAATTTAATTATTTTGTAAATAATACTCTTAATAAACACCTTTATTATATATAGCTTAATGAATAAACAGTAATTTTGTTACATTAGAGTCGACCCCAGTTATTAATAAAATAAGGGATGGCACAAACAATAATCCCACACTCTCCCTCGTCGACTAGATCGATGATATAAGAGGGGATGTGTGGGTAGATCCTCGAATACCTGTGGCTCCCCCTGCCTTGCTGAGCAAGGTGTTGTGTGTGGAAGCCACACAGGTTAACCTGTGCCATCCCAGCTCGAGTGGCCATAGAACGAGAAAGTTTAAACGAGTGGAGGCGCTAATGACCATGGCAGTCGATGCGCCGGGAAAAAAAAAAAAAATATCGATAACGATTGTTAAATTATGTTCGACTACAGTTGAATAATGGTTAACATGCAAATTTCTTCAATTCATTTAATAATGAGTTTCATTCTTTTTTATGCATATTTCAGTTGTCCCAAACATCTTAATTATACCGCCTTCTTCATTTGTTTAGTAGTAGCAATATCATAGCATTGTCGATGATATCAGGCATA
This sequence comes from Triatoma infestans, assembly GCA_011037195.1. Taxonomy (NCBI): domain Eukaryota; kingdom Metazoa; phylum Arthropoda; class Insecta; order Hemiptera; family Reduviidae; genus Triatoma; species Triatoma infestans. The sequence goes on from JAAEAF010006845.1 coordinate 14,777, forward strand.
TTTGTTTCTTAATAGATGACTGATATAAATCGAGTCAATTTTGCCCTATTTGTTGAAATGAATATGTTCTATGAATCTGTCTTTTGAGCTTCCTTCCTGTCTGGCCTATAGAGACAAATTGTAATCAAGTCAATGTGAATTTTTACATACCGCTCTTATCATATGGATCAATTGTTTCAATACGCATCTATTTTTTGTTGCTTAGTACATTCTTTCTTCTAAAAAATACCTTCTTTCCAAAAAAACGTTTGTCCACTTGAACTTGTTCTCAGTGACCTTCTACTGTCGTCTTGATTATAATTGCGACTATTGTAAGTTATTAACTTTTCAAAGTTGTTTGTGAGTAGTCATTTTTTTTTTTTTTTTTGGTAATGCTAGAGATTGTATGAAATTCTTGATGTTGGTGGTAGTGATTGAGAGTGTAGTTTTGAGTCTGTTTGTCAAATATCTTAATACAGCTAGGTTATGGCTTATAAAGTGTTGAAATTCAGTCTGAGTTAAATTTTTGCTTTATAATGTCTGCTTTAGTGTAAGAGAATACTTGAAGAAATGTGGATTAAGGATTTAATTGCAACAAGTTAACAATGTAAACGCCTTGATATTGACGATAGGGCTATGATCTATTGAAGATTTAAAAAAAAGAAAAAAGAAGGCCCTATAAAAAATCGAATTGGCCTTGACGCCTTAAAAGTCGGTTAGGACTGTTAGAAAAAATGGTGAATTAGAGCGTCAGGATGAGCGGAGGAGAACGAATGAATTTCTTGTATAGATGGGGTTTCCTGTCTAAAGCATCGACAAAGCAACAGGGACCGTGAACCATTTCATCGCTATTGCCCATTCCTTGAAAAGGTCATTTCAATTCATCACTTCAGCGACCTATGGACACAACTCTGACCACCAATCAGAATGTATTAAACAGTTAGGTTGTTATTAACAACAATATTGACTTTGATCCTTATAGAGTTAGGATAAAAATGTTGATAAATTAAATTACTTATATTATTCTAAAAAAATATGGGACACTGCGTAAACAGTGCTAACGGCTCTTGTTTTTGGTGTGAGCGGTCCACGTTCAATTTCCATATTGGCTTCATTAGATTTAGAAAGGTAATTTCAATTTTTGGCATATAAATCTAGACTTTATTTTTAATACCGTTAATAGGTTGCTTTTTATATAGACGATTAGATTATTTTTGTGAATATTTTTATTGTAAATAGTAGGATTAGGGTAAGTTAACTGGAGTAGAGGAATATCAAGTACTCTACTCTATAATGTATATAAGTTCGTGTGAATGATAAGTTTGTATGGTTAGGTTTCTTTTATATGGAGTGAATGTATTTATTTGGATGAATGTATTTATTAGCTAGGACGGATAAGTAGGTTTAGTGTGCAATTGACTTGGTTACGAATGAAGTGTAGGGATTAAGTTTTAAATTTTTAATAGTGCAATGTAGATTAGTTACCACTGAAAAAAAAAAAATGAAATTACAAGAAAAAGAATAAGTGCAGTAGGTGCAAAGGACCTCAGCTGTTGCGCACCTATACAAAAAAAAAAAAAAAATTAAGACTTTCTCCCACAACAGACCTCAAATGTTTCTTAAAAATAACGCTCCTTAAAGAGATAATTATGTGGGTGACGGTGAACAGGAATCATACTTACTAAGAATGGGAATCATATGTTAGTAAAAAATATAGTTGATATAATATGCATGTCGCTTTCAAATATCTCAAAACAACATTTCATGCTATTGAAGCTTCGAAAACTTCCGGTAAGAACTATAATTTTCAAAATCGTCTCTAATTGCAGAAAAAGAAAGAAACATAGTTGATTTTTGGGCTGTCAATGACTAGAACAACTATCTTCCAGTGGGTCTTAATTTTTTATGCAGAAAACTATTTGAAATAAATGCAAGAGGTATAAATAGAATGTCAATATATTTGAACATTTAAATAAATAAATTTAAACTAATGAACTTACATAATAGTTTAAAAAAAAAAAAAAAAATAATAATGTTCACCACTATCACGCTCCGTTGGCTAATAAATAAAAGAAATATTTCTTTTAGCCAAGTTGTGACACTTAACTCTGTTGATTGAGCTAATAATAACCTTATACTATATATTGGAGTTATTTTCTTTAAGTCACATAGAAAGATCCGGGATGGTGATTACGTCCAGAAAGAAAGTGCTAACAATGAATTGCAATTTGTGTTGTCTAAACAAGAATAACAATGACATAGTAGTTACTTATATATATATATATATATACCTATATATGTACATCATAGTCACAGATCTACCTAGTAGTATGTACTCGTATATATATATACATATAATATATGTACACATATTGGGCGCTGTGGCAACACATGATTTATATATTATACAAATAAGCGTGTCGAAACTTTAAGGATTCGTTATCGTCATATAAGTTTTGCTATCAAATCAATATTATTGCCCAACTAACACACACACACATACATATGTACTACTTTACATGTAGTTATTTCTCAGTGTTTTATAGAGGCACCCCTAAAAAAAAAAGGAAAGGGAAAAAACATTCAATCCAAATAACTAAACAGTCCTCAGTCCCACAGGAGATAAGCAGCAGTTGCAAATTATAAAATTTCATATCAACTACTTTTTTTGACATGTTGACACACTACGTGGCTACTTACAACAGCCAAACATAAATAACTTACAAAGCAAAGCTTCAGGGCTTTAAACAAGTACGGGCCTTGATTGGATTTCTACATATAGCCAACTATTTTTAAATAATATGAAATAAAATAAAAATGATTACAATCTTTGAAGAATTATATACAACTAATTGCAGTGATGGTATTCTGGATTGGTAGGTGGAGTTTAAAATATTTAATGATAGTCTCATTATATTGTCGTATATATATATGTCTCATAATTTTAAGCAATAAAAATCACTGTCATAAAAAAAATCACTAGAATATTCATTGTAAATTGCTAGTTGCTGATCATTTATTTGGTTATAATTGTTTACCAATAAATTATGAGTTCTTATCTTTGAATTGTTTTTTAAAGAAACAAAAAGTTTCCAAAGGTCTTATGAAGGAATTTTAGCAAACATATCAACTGATGGAGACTAATTTTTGGTTGAAATATTATCTAAAAATCTGTGGCAATTTTCTCTAAAAGACTAATTTCGTCAAAAAACAACTGAAAGAAAATAAAAACTAAGGACGGGGATTGGCTCAATTGGTAGCGCTCTAGAGTTCGAATCCAGCATGCTGACTTTATTTCTTCCTCAGAGCCTCGGTCTACACCTCGCTGTCCGATAATGAGGACAGTGTTTTGTGTAACGAGGAAATTTAATTAAACCTTAAATTAAAACTAAGATGGCTTCGGGCGCCAATGACCTCGGATGTTGACATATCTTAAAAATAGTTATAATAATAGTAACAGGGAAGGGATTAGCTCAGTAGTTAGCGCACTAAACTCCCACGCGGAGGACCCAGGTTCGAGTCCAGCTGTGCTGCCCTTAGATTTTTTTTCTTCCTAGGAGCCCCTACAACTCACTTTCTGGTGATGGACAGTGTTGTCAGTAACGAGAGAACACTGTCTGGAGGCCGCTAGTGCACTGAGAAGGCTACGGGCGCCAAACACCATAGATTTGATACGCCTTGAATTAAAAAAAAAATCGTTCAATAAACTCTGATTGGCATGGATATATTTTTTTTTTTTTACAATTTAATCAAATAACGAAAGACCCAAAAAATGAAGAAAAAAAACAAAACGAAAACCAACAGTCTCATAAAATTAAAATTTTGTTTATATAAGAAACAAAAAATAATTATCAACTAATAGTCGTTAGAAATTTGATTAGCCTGTTTTGTTTTTTTTAACTTTTACTGAGTCCTACCCTTTCAGGTTTACTGAGCTTTGAACAAAATCTGATTTTTGTAGATGTTGCCTATCTAAAGGGTATAATGGGATCAGGAAATCACTAAGGATTTATAGGATCCCAAGAACGAAGAATCAATCTATCTACAAGAACGAAGAATGAATTTATCTAGTTACTCGCTACCTAGGCCAGACTAGGGTGGGAGATTCTATATATTCGTATATATAGCCGTGCTAGCTCTACACAACAACAATTTACGTTCAGTTTACAACCAGTCTAAAACCTTCTCTCATCACTCAGCCAGTCTGTCTCTCTCTATATATATCTCTTGCTACCTAACTTCTATTTTACTGTAAAGATCTTGCAGTTTGTGTGTTCCTTTATATTATACAATGTTCAACAAATCATCTAATTTATTTCTCTAAAATCCATTCTCTCTCCTGCTCACATCCATTACGAATATAATGGAAGTGAGAAGGAAAGAGATTTAGAGAGATGGACTTTAGATAAATAGACTAGTTGATATGTATGAACACTATATAATGAAAAGAACACACAAACAGCAAGGACTTTACATAATTTATGTAACGAGAGAAATGTAAAGGAACAGACTGGCTGAGAAGGTAAGTAGATAGGTTGCCGACTGGATGTTAGGGGGTCGTAAAGTGTTGTCCTGTAGGGCTAGTTCGGCTGTATACAGAAATAAATAAAAAATATCCCACCCCAGTCTGCCCTACATACAGAGTAACTAGGTTGATTCTTCTTTTTTCGGATCTTACGAATCTTTAGTGATTCGGATCCCATTACGAGGGACTTAAAAATTCTCTACTGTGCTTCTCAATTCGTTATCCACTATAGAGAGATCACTAACCTAAAAGGATCTTGAAGAGAATAGCGTCCTCTAAAATAAAAATGTTAATCGGATTTAAACGTAATAATGCAAGAACTACATTGTATTTTTTCAATTTAATAAACCTTAAATTTAAAAAAAAAAAATAACTAATTTTTCGTCCGACATTAAAAATATTTTAAAGCCAAAATAAAAGATACAAAAATTCAATAATTTTCCTGATTTACTTTGTGATCAACTTTATTCATTTTTTTACTCAATTTTTTTACCTTTTTTTTTATTTTTCTTTATTTTTTCATTTTTCTTGCAAAATGCAGGATTCTATGACAGAAAAGTTGAATGTTTTCCAACATTAATGACCCAACCGTCAAATTAAAGAGTTCTAAAATGGTAATTTAAAAAAATAAAAATTTATTCAAGATAGCATGAAGTTGTGCATATTTTACATCCAATTTTACTCTTCTTTGTAGCAATTATGATATGAAACAGAAAGACAATATGAAATGAAATATATCATTATCAGTAAAGGTTACAAAGTCAATGCACTTATCTCTAGAACAAATAACAAATAACATGATGGTAAAGTGGATTATTGTGTAATATATCCAAACAACTTTTCATTCTGAAAATGCTTTTCTTGTTCAATTTACAATTTTTATTATTATAAATTGTGTTCATTCGTTTTCTTTTTTGTATGTTATTTAATTACAAGTTTATTTGAAAGTCTAGCATATTTATTTCAAAAATTCACAAACAATAAAACTAACAAATGCTTCATTAGTACGCTATTTTCATTAATCTTGACTAATTCTAATTAAATTAAGTTTTATTGAATGTATAAAACTATTAAATGCTTAATGATTTCTGAGCTTTTATCATTTATTATAGTCAGTAGTTCGTTTTACAACTGGAAACCTACTTATCCATAATTGGTTGTAATCAGCTCCTTTCACATAAAAACTTAATTCAATTATTTCCTTGTAAAAAAATAATATATTAACCAGTTTTATTAGTTAGCCAGTTTGTAATTAAATTTCATTATAATGAACATTTTAATAGTAGTTAGTTAAATAGTTTAGAGAGAATTGTTAAATTGTGACAATAAGAAATTAAGATTAGTACCTACAGATCCAACCTTTCAGGGTCAAAATATTGTAGACTTTGGTTACTGCATGCTAGATATTCATTTTTACTTCGTATTGCGATCATGCCGATATGTTTTCGGGTCTCGTGAACATGTTGTTTAGCGAATTGTCTGTAGGTATGTATGTGTGTGTATGTTAACAGAATATCAAAAACAAAAAGTTACAGGAAGCTCAAACATAGTATTCTGTTTAGGTACTACCACCTCGTACATGAAGATTTTGGGGCAAAATATATCAATCGGAAGGGCGACTTTACAGAATAGTTTTTCAGTATTTCGTGAGTTTCTTAAAAAATGGCGCCAATGATTTTCTTTAAACTTCGTATTCTATCTACACACATAAATACCTATCACTTTTATTTGAAACATTTTTCTGAAAAAAAATTTTCTGTGTGGTTCTGAGAAATCTATGGCATTAAAATTCTAATTGGTTTGTTCAATTTGATTGGCTTTCTTCAATGTAATCATTCTCTACCTGCCTCTGATGATAGGCTGGCATTTATTCTCTTGCCACCTGCATATGAATGTTAGGTCATATGAACAAAATTTGAAATTTAATGAAAATTTATTTTATATATAACTGTATTAAGAAGAGTAAGAGAAATCGTTTAAGAGGAGTAAGAGAAAGAGTGTTTCACTCTGGATTTTTTTTTCCAGAAAAGATCTGTAACAATTGTAATCAAAATAGGATAGATGATGTAATGGGTGAGTAAGATGGAGAGAATTTTGGTCTGGTTGATGAAATGAGAAGACTTTGTTAACACTGGTTAACTAGTATATTAATAAAGAAACACAGTTTGCCTGGATTTTACAATAGAGAATGGTTAAGGTAGAGGGGTATGTGTGATGTAATGGCAAGAAGAAAGAAGATACAATCTTTAAATAATAAATAAATCTAAAAATTATAACTAGTGGTTCCAGCCAGCCGCTATCTGCAGGTCAAGAACCGCGGCAAAGAAGATATAATTTTTAAATAATAAATAAATATAAAAATTATAACTAGTGGTTCCAGCCAGCCGCTATCTGCAGGTCAAGGACTGCCGCAAAGAAGATATAATTTTTAAATAATAAATAAATCTAAAAATTATAACTAGTGGTTCCAGCCAGCCGCTATCTGCAGGTCCCTTTTAAACCCTTTCAAACAGGGGTCAATATACAGTCAAAAGAGCCGCCGGCAAAACCCTTTCAAACAGGGGTCAACATACAGTCAAAAGAACCGCCGGCAAAACCCTTTCATACAAGGGTCAATGTACACTCAAGAGGCCACCTGGCCACCATCTGTTAACAGGGCGTCGCCACCCCGGCCAGAAACAGCCTTTGTTAACTACCGAGGTCAATATACTACGAGAGATATCTCAGTGTGGCACCTACTTACACATCAGCCAATGTGTGAGTGATGCAAATATAAACGTCGTCCCACTGGAGGAGGGGATCAGTTATACATCAGTCATCCATCAGTTATCAGTCAGTTAGACAGCAGTTCACGTCAGTTAAGTTCGAGTTATCAAGCAGTTAAGTTTCACACATCGCGAGCGCGTCCCTAGTCAAGGTTTTTAAACACTACTTCTTTAATATTTATTATTAATTTCATAATTCTTATATTCATTTACAATTGTGCATCTTAGTTTTTCTATTTCAAGCACTTTAAATTATTTGTTAAAATATAGTTTATTTTCATAAATCATTAGTACGTATTTCGAACAACAACTCTCTAAAGCTCTCTAACTAACAACACTTACTCCTCACTTCAACTCCCGATACCAAGACATCTGATACGAATTCATATGACACGTAGTGACTAGCGAGATTTGAAGTCTAGTGAACTGTCTATTTCTGGACTGTCCGTTGCTATATTTATCTGGTTTCTCTCATTCCAGTCCGAGAGAGTGGTTGGGTTCGTTTCTCTTCTCTATACTGTCTTTGGTTGTCTTCTCTCTACTCTCTTTGGTTGTCTTCTCTATCCCATGATTAGTTTATTCATTTTTTCAAAGATATTAATATAAACAAAGCAATTAGTTTATCAGAGATATTTTCCGTTAATAGCCTGCTTCATCGACCGGTTTTGGGCGTTCGCCCATTATCAGAATGTTTTGCACAGAGTTAGATAAATACAGACTGTATAAACTGATTTTACTTGGTAGAAGTCTTTGTTACCGCACTGTTTTATGATGACGGAACCGGTCTAGGACCACCAAATGCAGCAGGCTATCAAGGAAAATATCTCTTGATGCTTTCCAGCTCTGCGGACGCAGCCACAACAATAATTAGTGTATATAATATATCTACTTTGTTCTCCTTTATTCTTTCGAAATTTAGAAAATAGATCAACATTTAGATAAAAATTAAAATTCACGCAACCGTACAATATGTTAAAGTGTCACTTTACAGGAGAGCATATTATTGCCGCATGCCTAAAACAAGGATCCCAATAAAGTCGCACTGTAGGGTATAAATTTTTTGGCAAAAACTTGTGTCAGATGCGAAATTACCAAGAGTTTTCGGCGATTTTACATTTTTGTAATATTTTGTTCACACGCATACATACACACACACACACACACACACACACCAGAACATACACTAAAAACATTTTTGCGTAACTAATGTGACCTCAAAAATATATATATATACATATCGCAGTGAAAACTCAAATTCTGACAGATTTAAAAATCTGACATGATTTTTCACTTTGAGCAATTCTTGTAGTTTCTATTTGACAAATTTTCTTCAAAGTCGTCATTTTTACTTAAGCGTAATTAATTTCCTTAAATATTACATATTACAAAATGTGGGAACCCTACATTATACTTGTTGATTTCAAGGAAGCCATTAATTTTTCGTTTTTTGGGAATAATTTAAATTAGTAATTGAATAATTTTATTACTAGTTTTATTTTTATTGCACAAAAGAATTAATATTGCGAATTTTGTAAGTAAGTGGTAGAAACAGTCCATCAATGAATCGCAAAAAATTTCACGGGAAATTTTAATACATTCTTTTTAATTACATTAAACACAAAATGAAAAATATAAAATGTAATTGTCGTAATAAATTTAACAGTATTACAAAATTTCATGGTATATTTAAATTAACTAGACCATTTATGTTGTAATTTAAATTCTCATAACATTAACAAGTTTTCTCAACTAACATTAAACCATACATACAAGTTGTTTTTATATGGTGTCAAAAGGAACAAACCTTTGAATGTATTATAATCTAGGTTTATATCTACTAAATTCTAGATAGGTCCATTGACCAAGGGGTATTAATGTCTTCAAGCACTAAGATGAATTAGGCCACTTGTTAGGCCACCCAAGTGAAGCACTTTAAACACCATCCGTAACAGGATTATTAAACTTCACTTCACAGCAACCTAATCCTTCACTTCCACAATTAAAAAAAAAATAACTGATACAATTATTACAGAAATAATGTTAGCTACGAAAATGATGAACACAAAAAAAGAAAAATCGAGTGGATAACACAAAATAACCTATTCTGATAGCAAACTCTTGAATTCAAATATTATCACTGGCTAATACATATGTTAATTAAAAAAGATGCCATTATTCTGAAAACTTTTACAAGAAGCATGAGCAAATCTATTATTCTATTCTATTTTAAAGGAGCAATTGTTGCTTCCAAGGAAAAACAAGAGGATATATGATCGTGTCGAATTGAATTATCATAGCAAAGTATGTTGTGGTTGGTTCCGCAGAGCTGGAAAGCATCAGAGTTATTTTCTGTGATAGCTGCTTCTTTTTATGGTCATCGACCGGTTTCGGGCGTGCGCCCATCATCAGGATGCCTTTCTCAAACAGTCAACAACACAGGTTATACTGTTTGACAAGGCATCCTGATGATGGGCGAACGCCCGAAACCGGTCGATGACACAAAAAAAAAAAGCAGGCTATCACGGAAAATCTCTCTGGTAGCACAACTATGTTTTTGAGCTCCCTTACTTCATTAAAGAGATTTTTAAAGAATAATCTGCATTCCTTTCTCTCGTATTCTCTTATGCTGGCAGCTGCGGCGTTTATTATTTTAAAGCAAAAAGAAAGGGAAGCATAAATATTGGGTAAGACTAAGCTTCAGAGAAAGAAAGATATACATGGAGAGATAGAGCTAATAAATACTCTGAGAAGAGATGACTTGCTGGCAGGAAGTATTGAAGATGGACACAGTAGAAACTTGCTTCGTGTAACTGACTCTTATTTTTATTTTTAATAATTTTCGTGGTTGAGACCCCTAGTAGTACACATTGGGTGTGATATAAATCAATTAACGTGTCGATTAATTCGTTCGTCCACTTGTAAGACATATTTGTGTTTGCACCTGATGTTCCCAACTGACCAAGCGTACACATAGAGCAAATAAATATCCCAAACACACGTATTCCTTTGATGTAGGCCGCCTATAACGGAAACACGATTCTCAACATTTGTTTACAATTTTTGTTGGCAACTTAAGGAAATTATCATGGTGTTGGCAACACAAAATTTGACAATTTTCCTTCGATGGAGACATGGCCTTCAGGTTTTTGAGTTATTTTGGGGGGAATTTTCTTGGAAACAGATACAACGCTTTATTTAATCTCGGAATTGTCCACAGCCATTTATAATGTATCACTTTTATTTGAAAAATGTTTAATTTGAAAAAACAAATGAACTTCTTAGAGGGATTTTAGAGGTTTATCAGTTTGGTTTAAATATGAACTGCAAAAGCTTTGTTAATTTTGACAGAGGGCTCCAAGAATTCCGCTCAGACATACAAATACCTTCTTTTACATATGGCCTTTTAGAAAATGGTCTATATGTGTGTGTGTCTGAAAGAAATACCTCAGATACATTAAAATAGCGGATAAGCTCAAACTTGGTATTCCGTTTTGATACTACAACCGCATCTGATACGAAGTTTTCGGGCAAAATCCATCAATGGAAAGTACGGTTTTACTAAATGGTTTTTTTTTTTATTTCAGTTTCCTGCATTTTGTCAAAAAATGGCCTAGAAATATCTTCTTCTTTTTTTTTATGCCTAGGCCAATTTAACATTGTAAAAGTTGAAATTTGTATGAAAACTTGTTAAATAAATTGTGTCGCCTCTCTCTCTTTCATTGGTGCCGAGCCTGCTGTTGGCGTGTCTTTTGGCACATGTGTGTGTGTCAGGCTTCCAGTCATGGACAGCTTCATTCTTATGGTTGAGTTGGTTGTCGGCTCATCGGGGGTCCGGGCAGGGCTATTAGTGAAACGTTACTGTGTCTTTCACGGAGCTCTCTCAGGTATTTGATTAGATCCCTTACTGGGCATTGTGGTTTAAGGAGACATCTCTGCGTAATGGAGCTCATGCCGGATCTATTTTATAGAGTCTGTGACACACAGGAAGAAGCACCCAGCCATCTCATGACAGATTGCCTGGGTTGTGAGGAAATTAGGTTCAGGATCTTTGGTCAAAACAGGATGTCTGTGGAAGAGCTTAGGCTATTTCCCCTTAAGGTTATTGTCGATCTAATGGGACTGCGGTAAATCTTAGATAGAGTAGACTCGGGTCTGGATATTTTTCTAGAAGCGGTTTGTTGTTGTTTTTCTTGGGGTAGCTATATGGCCACAATGAGGCTTTGAATAGCGTAGGGTTTGATCCCTCCCCACAGACAAATAATAACAATAATAATTAGATTGTATTAATTGAAATAACAGAAAGTCGTATGGGTGTTTAATTGGTCTACGAAGTCACATCATTGACATTTCTGAAGATAAAACAAATAGAAACTGGTTGATAAGCCATTATGAAAAATAACTGTTATACAAACAAATTTTTACATTAGTTTTTCATTTAAAAAATCTCTCTCTCTTATTTAGCAACAAAAATAAAAATTTAAATATGAATAAGAGATTCGTAATTTTGATAAATGATTTAAGGGATCATTAATGTTGACAAAACTGATGGTTTAAAGAGAAAGTTAAACGTTCAAAAAAAGTCGTTAAAATTTAACATGCATTTATGAAAGTGGCGATTATTATTAAAGGAAAAAAATAATAATAATGAGATTACATAACATAAGAAGAAACTACAAATAGAAAGAGGACAATCAGTATAGAGACATACATAGTACTTCCACTTTGTCAAACAATAGAATATATTTAGTGATTTTGTCACATAACGAATTATTGTATAACATCTTTAAAAAAAAGTAAATACAAGTATCTCTTAGGTACTCTATAATTTAAATGGATCTAGAGTTGTTAGATAGAATTATGCAAATCCATTCAAAACATTAGAATGAATCTAATGTTAATGTTATTTGGTTTACTTATCACTGGTTCTTTAAAATGTGGTTTTTATCTTAAGTTATTGAATTCAACCTTAGGTTTATAATCTTTGTTATATCCTATATCCGAAATCTAATCAACTCAATAAAAATTCAATGATTACTTCAAGTCAATGCTGAGAAGATTGCACTGAAAAAAAGGACAATAATATTATATTTTAAACAGCATTGTATGCCTCTGAGAAAACTAAATATTTAAGCTCAATTCTTTATTGATAATTATGATTCCAAAATAAAATAAAAAAGTCTTAAATAGGTGGATTTGAAGTGAATAAACTTTATCGCTAGATAATTTCAGCACCATTAGTAATCTAGCACTATTAGTAAAAAATCTAAATATTCCTGATCTTAGAAAGTGAAACTCTTCGTTAATTTACGGTACAATTTTGTACATCCATCTTTCATTTTGTGTTTTGACTGCATGAATTTCGCAATAGATATTAATAATTTTAATCACTAGAGGGTTATAACTGATAACTGGCATGATGAAGGTTTTGTATTCATATTCATTAAGTTCATGCCAGAATAATGGTAGGAAACCACGCAGGGAATGATGGTTACTAATGCTGATTAACAACAAAACTCGAAAGAAGGAATGGAGACTGATGAAGTGCTTGTTATAAACAGTTTCTTAACCAAGATTTTTAAGAGTTGTGTTGATGACTCACAGTTTGCTCTTAAATGTTTGACTGGCAGTTTTATACTGATAGCTGATTAGTTTTCTTCAAGTGTTGGTTTAGCTCTTCAATTGTTGCTTATTAACATTTCGAGGCTGAGCTTGTAACTTGTTAAAAATTACTCAGATAGTCGTACTTATACGTATTCTGTGTCTCATACTTATTGGTAGGAGCAGAGACAGATTCTAGGGGTGGAAGCCAAGCTGTCGAAGTTGAAGCTCATTCACCAATACATTAAATATGCATGAGAGAGAGGAGGCAGTGCGTAGGTGAAGTGCGGTAGGCTACGTTGAAGTCACTAATCGTTGTCTTCGAGCCGGATGTGATGGGGACACCTAGATGGTGTTTCAGTTTCTTGCAATTTTTCATATTTAAGATATTACATTTACTGCTTAATAAATACAGGAAAAAGATACATACATATATATTGAGTGAAAAATATTGAGCGGACTATATATAGTATAATATTTTATTAATTGGTGACCAAATCGTAGATTAAAATTTATAATTATAAGGAAAAAATGAAATATGTATAAATTAAATTTAAAAATCGCGAGCAAATTGTACTTGTCTCTTTTGTGGCCAATGCACAAGAAGCCACTGAACCAAAACCAAAAGGGAACACATTAATATATTTATTATCACTCTCAAAGGGAAGGGATTAGCTCAGTGGTAGCGCGCTGGGCTAGCAACGCGGAGATCACGGGTTCGAATCCAGTCGTGCTGCCCTTAGATTTTCTCTTCCTAGGAGCCCCTACAGCTCACTGTTCGGTGATGGACAGTGTTGTCTGTAGCGAGAGAACACTGTCCGGAGGCCGACAGTGCACTGAGAAGGCTCCGGGGGGCACAATAGATCTTTCAGGTCGCAGTGCAATAATCCCCTACATAAAAAAAAAAAAAAATTATCACTCTCAAGAAGCCAAAGGAAAGGGGCTTACCTTAAAACGAAGAATCTTTGGTTGCCAGTGTTGGAAAACTTATGTGTCCTTCCCCCAAATGGGGAAAAGATGAGAGAAAAAATAGGGATAAGGAAATACATCTTATGCGCCTTCAACTCTTGAGTCTTCACCAATACACTACCACCTGGCTGATGATTGTAGACAATAATTGAAATGGCTCTCAGAAGTTGGACGGCAGGAAATCAACCAAAAATAGCAACCGTGTGCTTTCACAATGAACTCTTGCAGACCAAGAGAACCGTTAAAACTCAGTCGACTAAAGAACCAGTTTAATGACACTACCCCAGGAAAACCAGAAGTGACAAACTTGGGTTTTCACAATGAAGGGGGAAACCGAATTGACATGAATTGTATAGCCAACTTTACAACTTACTCGTACGAGCATTACATTGCTCGTACAGAATGTTACCCCTTCTCCGCACTTAGGATTAGTAGATTAGTAAATTATTATCAAGGCAGTACAATACCATCCCCGAAATAAAATTATTGTACGCCATTGGCAGCAAATTTAAATTTATATTAAATACCGAACAAATACATATACGTACATACATATATGTATGGTATATACTATTACATACCACATACACCAGAAAAGAAACTATTTTACTTTTTAATTTTACTAAAATTACTTTACTTTAAAATTAAATTATTTTACTTTTTCTTATTAAGGGGTCTTCAAAACCGATTTTAAATGAAAATTCTGTAATGTAAATTTGACACAATGCTTAAAACTTCCTTTTACCTCAATCAATAACACATTAGGCTGGTAGTAGAAGCAATTAGGAAGCGATATATTCCAAACTAATACCTTTAAAGAAAGTTGAACCCCGTTAAGTAATTAGCTGTATTGGAATGTAGAAATCTTTTTCATAAGAAGTATTTTAATTTGTGACCAATTTGTGACCGCTTTTTAAAAGTAACCGTAATTAGCAGGATGAAATTCAATAAATTCACGCTAAACCTTGTATTATTAATTCTTTGTAGTAATTAATTTTAATTATTTATTTTTATTTAATTGATCGCTGAATTTAAATTATAAGAGGTCTAGGACATTCTTCAGGTAATTCTATTTGTTAATTTATCGTTAATCATTTCTTATTATTCAGTTAGATTTACCATCTATGATTTTCAGAGAATAGCTTCCATGCTTATGATTACTATTTACTTTCTCTTACTCCTATCCTAGAAGAGGAAGTATAGCAATGGTGCCAGATTTTCGAAATTCAGCTTTCATCGGAAAAACATTTCATGGGGTCTCCAGAATAAGTAAGCGAATGGTCTGTATGGGTGGGTGTGGAACCAGAATATTACGAAAACGGAAATTCGCAGAATATTTCGAAAAACTTAAAAACCTCAAACTTTGCATCAGATACGAAGGTTTTGGGCAAAACCCACCAACCGGAAGTGCGACTTTACTGAAGGTATTTTTCACCTTCTCTTACTCCTAGTAAGAGAAAGTATTGTAATCGTGTCAAATTTTCGATATCCAGTTTTCAACCGGAAATATCCGTTTTGAGGTCCCCTGAGTCCAAAAGTGGTTTTTAGCAAATGGCTGTTGTGGTGTGTGTGTTGTGTGGTGTGTGTGTATGTATGGGAACAGCATAGCTCAAAAACGAAAAATCGTAGGAAGTTGAAACTTCCGTTCCGTTCCGTTTTGGTATCGCCATGAGATCCGACAGTGGGTCATCTGTCAAAATTCCTCACCCGGAAGTACCACTTTACTAGCTGTTTTTTTTTACTTGTTTGCGATTTTCTCAAAAATAGCTCCGAAGATTTTCTTCAAACTTCGTGTATCAACTACACATACTCACAGCTACAACTTTTATTTGCAACATTTATCGGGAAAAATCATTTAAGGGCACTTATGGGGGAGGGGGTGGGTTAGTTTTCCTCTAAAGTGCTATTTCAGTTTATTAGACACTTCTATCATCTAAATAATGTTAATTAGAATTAAATATGTTGTTGAAATTCCGAGTTTGAAAAAAATCGGATAACCGGAAGTGCGTTTACTTTAACACTTTACTAAATGATTTTTCCACTTTTTCGCGATTTTCTCAAAAATGGCTTCGACGATTTTCTTGAAACTTTATATAAATTAAACATACAAAGATCTACAACTTTTATTTAAAATATTTCTCTGGGAAAATTCATTTAAGGGCATTTTAAGGGAGGGGTGGGGTTACAGCTTCTTCTAAAGTGGTATCATAGTTGATTATATAATTCTATTATCCAAACAAAATAAATTAGAATTATTATAAATTAGAAAATTAGTAAGCCGGAAGTACGCATTTACTGAAAAGTTTTGTCAGTTTTCGACGAATTTCGTTATATTTGGTACACAAACTATAACATTTGTCAATTATAATTTTGAGAACAGGAGTAAGAGAAAGTTGTGTGAGTGTTTCACACCAGATTTTTTTTTTTTTCAGTTAATCGTGATTTTCTCAAAAATGGCTCTGACGATTTTCTTTAAACTTTGAATATATATACCATTTACAAACATAAATACCTATCACTTTTATTTGTAACAGGTTCCCAGGGAAAATTGATTTTTGGGTGGAGGGGGGTCTTTTCCAACAGAAACTCATTTTCGACAAACACTGTCGCAAACCTCCTCTTACTCATAGTTAAAAAGAAAGTAAAATAAAGGAAAAAACCTATTTATAAAAATTAATTCACTATTTACATGCCAGGTATGATGTCAGCCAACATACATGTGTACATAATCTTCAGTTTAATAAGTTTATTTACTTAATTTAAATATTATTACTATGTCGAATATGCTTACTCTATGTCTTTATAATTAGCCTCAGGCAATGACAGGTTGACATGACATGTTTAGGAAGTAATAACTTTATTATCTACAAGAGTCATATCACTGTCACACTTGTCACTAAGATACTAAGCACCGCTTCTTATATAACCTGATTAATATCTTCATTAATCTATATTATACAATTTGTTTATATATTAACAATATTTGGCATTTCTTTTATAAATATTCCTAAAATATGATAACTTATATTCAGCACAGGCAATTTTGTACGTTTTTTTCTTTAATTTTACATCGAAAGCTCATTTAGTAAAAACCCAGTTATTGAGTTGTAACACATGATTTCAATACGCATAGATAGAGCGGTTTAACTTGGTTTCGTTTTTAATGTATCAAAGGATTATCTGAAAATTTAATTTAATTTACCTGAAAATTACATTATAGAAGCTCTTTTGAGCGATATAAACCAAAATAAACTAAACAACATATACTTTTTTGTTAGAAAAAGCCTAAATTACAGACAAGCCATACTCAGTAAATAAACAACTCGCTTAGTAGTGGGAAGGGAAGGAAAATAGGCAAAAGGAAATAAGAATGAATAAATAAATTGGATAAGACAAAACTATTGTAAAATGTTGTGATAATTGCTAAATGGTGATATTACTATTCCATTTCTTGTATTATTAATAATTTATTAGTTTTTCTGAAAATTAAGTTTATGTTTATTTGTTTATATTTGTCGTGCTTATTGTAAAACTGTTCATTTATCTTTTGGTTCATATTACTTGTACCTCTCACTTTTTATTATTTTAAATAAAACTCAAAAGAAAACTGTTTAATTTGAAATATTGTCTATTTGTCAGTGATGATTAAATCTAATTTTTTGTAATGATTTCTTTATGAGAGTACTATGTGTATGTATTAAGGTTTTTATTATTTTTTTATGAGTATATCTTTATTTTATTTTATTCTCTGTCAAAGCAAAGTTAATTGTAAGCATATTAATTACCTGGACTCCCTAGCTATGAAATGTATTTTCTTTACGCTAATAAAAAAAAATAAAATGTATCAAAGGATTTAATTTTTTTTGAAATTTCGTTTTTTTTTTTTATTCATTTCAATCTAATTTAGTATATTGAAGATTTATTATTTTGTATAATATACATTTAAGGATTGAAATACGGATATTCTGTGCATAAATAAATACATGCCATCTATTTATAGATAAAGCAATATCATACATTCTAAAACAAATAGTATGGCTAAAGTTTAATTATTCCACAATTTATTTATCACCATGGGAAAAAGTACAAGCTGAAAGTTACTGTGTAGTACTGTGCATGATTCAGTTCAGCAGATTATTTTGTCAGCCTGGATTGAAGGCATTAAAATTTCTTTGTAAAAGAATTTTTCTAGAAAAACTGGAGAAGCATTGTATATCCTTCTAATCTGGACAATAGGAGGGCATAGATAAATCGCTGGTATTGATGAGGTATATACGTTGGCCAAATTGAGTACCTCTCACATTTCCTTAAGTCTGACAAGTATGCTATTAGCTTTAATGGTTTTTTTTTTCTAGCTTCCACGCAATGTCTCTCAAATCCCTATAGAATTAGTCCTCACTGGATTATCGGCAATCTGGAGTCAAGATAAAATTGACAGTGAGTAATGTATCTATTTTTGACAGATTTCGCTTGGACATCTTGATCGGGTCTTTTATAACTGCTGCCAAAACTCTTTTGCAAACCTTGTGAGCTAAAGAATAAAAATTCCGATACATCTTATTATTAACTGTTTGCATTATTAACTCTTTGTTTGCTTCCCATTAAGGGTGTTCGATTTGTAACGGCTTCTGTGAATTAATTAGCAATATTAATTAGATATTTGAGTTTTTCGACTTGTTACTGGAATGGAAGAGTAATTATAGAAAAAATTAAGTCCATTTTGAAGAAAAATTGCATTAATGAAATTTGGACAAATCGAGGGTGGTTGCTTAGTTGAGAATATTTCGAACAATGAATTCCACTATGTTGACTTCAAAAGTACATAGGCACAACGAATATTGCTATAGTGTCAACTTTTCGAAATTAAGTCTTCAACATAAACAGCTGTTACCAGGTTCTTTGAGTACAAAATAGAAAAAAAAAAAACAAGGTAGTCCATTGGCGATTCAATTTTGAAAATCTATCACTATCGTAACCATAGTAAACATATTTTTGGGTGTGAGTGTTAGTATATGATTATGGGGTAGTAGTAATTTTGTCTGAATGGATTTGACAATAATAAACTTCCACAGGAATCAACTGGAAGAATATCAAACAAGAAGATTTCAAACAAAATCTGTCAGTCAACTGATGTGCGACGACACTTACCAATGTTTTTTTTTTCCTTTAGTTCCAGTTCTATCAATTTTTACGAAACTTGTCATAACATCTAGATTGATCAATTTAATTTTATTGAAACAATCACATTAGAAAAGTGATTTTCGGGACTATTCTAGGGTGTTGCAACCTTCAGCTTTTTGGCAGGTCAAGGATGATTTGAGGTGAGAATATTTCTCTTCCTCTTATTCAGCATTCAAGGAAAAAAAAGGTAATGATTTCTTATAATAATAATTGTAATCTAACATTTAATGAAAATATTAAATTTGCTGAAGATTAGTCAATTAGAAAAGTAAGAGAATTGGTAAAAGAGTTTGTGGAATGAATGCTTATCGCCACAGATTTGAAATATTTATCTATTTAGTAAACCGTTCTTTTTTTCATTTATTTGAAAATTTACAAGTGCTGGTACGCTTGCGTAACCGGCAATAAGTAAATGAGATGACTTACGATGACGGTAAAGGGGAAATCACCCAGTGGTTACACTCCACACTATTTCGCTGTGCACACTTATAGAGGCCACTAACGCTTCAGTCGTCAAGGAGGTTACATCTTAATTAATGGACTGTGATGGTGATGGGCGAGACAAATTTGCGGTAACGTACTTGAGAGTAGACCACTTATAAATGGAATTTGAAGATCACAATGGATTGTTAGGTTAGAAACGTAAAAAGGAGCATTAGTTACACCGCGGAGTATTTTGGATTGTAGAGTTAGGAGCCCCATAACTCGAATCCCTAAGTCCAAATTGGTTTTAACGTAGTGTAGCGTCCATAAGGAAAATAAATGAAATAAAATTTTAATAATCATATATAACTGCATAAAATAAACATCAATTCTCTCACGCTATCACTACCACAAAACATTTATTATGTTTCTCTCTTGCAAATGTATGTGAATTCAATGTCTCTGGCTCGCCCCCACTTTGAACATATAATATTTTCGCTCATAACAAAGACTTATTCTCAACCTACAGTTAGTTGCTCCGCTGCTTTCTTAGTGCGCACAGTAGTGAGTTGAATTTGATTTTAGATTCTGTGTGGCCACACCCTGAACCTTACTTAACGTTTTTTTGTACGCTTATGTACCATTACCTATATCAACCATTGTGGAAATTGCGGACCACCATCCTCTTCAACCTTTTGTAAAGCATCATCATCTTCATTATCATCAAGAAGAGCGTCATTTTTCTATCCACCATTATCTGTACTAGAGTGGATGTACGTGAGCGTAGGCGACAATGGCATAGCTCCGGCAGCATCTTCATCGACGAATTCCAGGCGAGAGAGAAATATAATAAAAAATCTTTAGTAATGCTAATATATTGTTCAGCCTTTACATTATATAATCTCTTGTAATTCTGTTCACCTTTCCTTTATTTTTTTTGTATTAAATACAGTCCACTTTGAAATAACTAGTGTACCTTCTTTTTCATTTTATTTTTTGATGGTAGAATAGTAATAGAGGAATAACCAATCTCTCTACTGGTGATACCATTTTGGTCCTCCGGGACGGATTAAATTAAAATTAAGTACCAAGTAGATTGTAGGAAAGTGCTTTGTTATTTAAAGTTAATTTTGAGCGTCTGTCCAATAGTCGCTTGAATCGGCTGTTTTTTTACTTCGTTCTATTCAGGCGTTTGTCTATATAGAGTCCTAGATATTTTACTGTATCAACGCATGGTAATAAGATGTGGTTCACGTGAAACTGGGGGGGGGGGGATTCTTGGAAAAAATATAATTAAATAAACCCTTTGTGAGACATTATTATTTTTAAATTTATTTAAAATTTTTTTTTAAATAAATTTTATCATTTCTTATTTTATTATATAATTAATCAGATGAAAATAAACATGACTACTTGATATTTCAGAATTATTGGAAAATTATTAATCAAAAATACCAAACCGATAAACCAGAAATTTGTTAACAAAGTTATTAGGCTTAGTCTTATAGATAGATATACGAGGTGTGTAAATTAAGTAATGAGACTGATTTTTTATCTTTTTTTTA
Organism: Triatoma infestans; assembly: GCA_011037195.1. NCBI lineage: Eukaryota > Metazoa > Arthropoda > Insecta > Hemiptera > Reduviidae > Triatoma > Triatoma infestans. The sequence continues at coordinate 35,782 of JAAEAF010006845.1, forward strand.
TTCAAATAAAATTACAATTCAACATTGTCCCCTTCAAAGTAAGTACCTTGGGAAGCCACACAACGCTAAAGACGATTCTTCCATTCGTCATAGCAGGGCTGGAACTCGGATACTGGAATAGACTTCAGTTGGTCGGTTACGGCTGTTTGAATATTCTCCAATGTTCCAAAATGACGTCCCTTGAGGTGATTTTTCAATTTGGAGAACAAAAAAAAGTCACATGGACGGGTGAATAAGGAGGCTGAGGAGCCACAGGAATGTTATTACTGGCCAAATACTCATTAATAGAAATCGCGGTGTGACACGGAGCATTGTCGTGATGCAACACCCACTTGTTTTTGATGTTTGGTCTCACACGCATGACTCTTTTTCGAAGTCTCTCAAGAACTTCTCGGTAAAAATGTTGGTTTACCATTTGGCATTGAGGCACAAATTCTTTGTGAACGATTCCTTGGCTATCAAAAAAGCAAATCAGCATGCATTTGATTTTTGACTGCTCATTCTTGCTTTTTTTGGCCTTGGAGAGGTTGAAGTGTGCCACTGCATGCTCTGACGCTTAGTTTCTGGGTCATACTCAAACACCCAAGACTCGTCTCCTGTAATAACACGTTCCAAAAAATTGGGATCGTTTTCAATTGCTCCCAAAAAGTCAAGGCTCCTTTCCTTTCTGATGTTTTTTTGCTCTTGTGAAAGATTTTTCGGAACCATTTTTGCACAAATTTTTCTCATCCCCAATTCATTAGTCAAAATTTGATGAACGGTTGTGTGAGTCAAATTCAACTCTTCGCCGATCATTCGGACTGTCAAACGACGATCTGAACGCACGAGATCGCGGATTCTGCCAACATTTTCGTCGGTTCTTGAAGATGAAGGCCTTCCGCTGCGAGGCTCGTCTTCAATTGATTCCCTTCCTTCTGCAAACGACTTAAACCACCTAAAAACCTGTGCTCTCGACAAAACATTGTCTCCATAGGCCTGGCACAGTTTTTCAAACGTTTCCGTTGCACTGTGCCCAAGTCTGAAGCAAAACCTGATAGCACAACGTTGCTCGTAATTGATGTCACTCATTTTTAAAACGCACTGAAAAAACCTTGCTCACAAAAAAAGTCACTACGGACAGTGCAACAACTCTAGCATTTTCAAATTTGCACTGGACGTGTATCAGATGTTTACTTGCCCTACCACGCATGCGCCGCGTCTCCAGTGTTGCCAGATCGAACACTAGAAAATCCAGTCTCATTACTTAATTTACACACCTCGTATACCAAGAATTTTTACCTTTTTTTACAATTTTTTAAATTATTATCTTCAATAAAGTGTATATGAACAAGGTGGTAGAGGAAAAAATGTTTAAAATTCATTTAGATTAATAATCTCACTTATCAGCAATAAAAGTGATTATGATAATAATAATATGTGAATCAATATTTAACAAAAAAAAAAAAAAATAAATCTGGACAAATACTAAGAAAATACAAAATGACCATCAGCCTAATATATATAGCTTTTAATAATTTTTAAATAAAAATAATATTATTAATCTGATAACTTAATTAAAAACTGAAAGGTTAATAAATCACGATATATAAAATTTTTTTGTAAACACTTCAACAGATGTAATTGATATCAAAACTTCAAGGCCTCCTATTTCAGTAGAAATCACTTTTTTGACAACGGTACAATAATGTAAAATAGTATCATAAAATAAAAAAAAACATTTTACGGCTAACTTCCTGTCCTATATAACCCCCATGGTCATTCACACAAACGAAATATGAAATTTGAAACTTACTGCACTTTTTCCGCTTTTTTGGCGGGGAGGGGAGATATTTCGTTTAAACTCCTCACACACACACACACACATACATACAGACAAAACGTGTATTTCCGGGTGAAAACTCTATTTTCAAAATTTGATACGATTATAAATTATTGCCTTTTATGAACAGGAAGCGAATATAATTAATCATTAATCAAATTGTAGGATAAAATATTTATACCTCTTGTTGTGAAGTGTTAAGAATCTCTTGCTAAAACTATAATAAATAATTGAGAGAAATTAAACTTCTACGCCATTAGGTAGGTTGATTAATAAGTCACCAAACAAGAGCCAAAGAAAATAAAACAAATACAATAATAATAAAATAAAAAAACAAAAACAAAAACAAAACTGGACCTGTCAAAGGAGGACGTCACTAATTAGCAATGATAGCTAAATAGAGAAACAAATTACACCAGCTAAGACAGTACTGAAACAATAGAAGAGCCATCATGATAGTAGAAGACAATGGCAATGTACACTTTTCTACCCACGCAGCCATTGTTTTGCTACAATTAAAAAAAAAAAGACAATTCGCACTACTACGCTTGTTGTATTTACTAATTGTAGACAGAAAGAAACGAGTATGAATGGAGGATTTTTAAAACAGATGAAATCAAATTGGGCTACTTTCCACTTTTTATAAATGCCAAACAGCTGAGATCATTCTAAGAACTGGTTTTTTTTTTTTATACTCCATTCATGAAACAATTTGGCAGTTCTTTTTCTCAAGATTAATTTTATTTATTAAGGCTAAGGTATACAATTTAATAAAAAAAAAACATTCCATTTGTATACCGCATCCAGTTTGAATCAATCACGTTGGTCAACAACAAATCATGTTAAAACAGCACTTTGATAAAAAAAAGATTATACTGAAGTCGCATTTTAAAGAAATGAATAACGCCACTTTTCCCCCCCAGAACTCCCACAAAATCAATTTTCTTGGAAAATGTTTCAAATAAAAGTGATAGATATCAATGTTTGTAGAATGTATACAAAATGTAAAAAAAATCGTTAAAGTCCTTTTCGAGAAAATCACGAAAAACTGGGGGAAAAAAAAAAACATTAAAGTTATACTTCCGGTTGACTGATTTTCGCGTGGACTGATGCGTGAAATTTTTTTTTTCATTTTCAGGGAACCCTAAAACACATATTTGCGGTGAAAATTTAATTTCCAAAATCTGGCACTCGCAATATTTCCAAAATTTCGCAATACTACCTCTTATTTTAGTAGGGAGTAAGAGAAAGTAAAAAAAAATAGACACAATAACCGAAACTTTTGAGATAAAAAAAAAAGACAGAATAATTTTACAAGCGTTGAAATTCAATGATAATGAATGAAGTTCAATGATAGGGATTTATATATGTAGACTGTATACAAACAAAGTTAATAGCAAATCTTCGTGGGAGAGGAAGGGAGAGCCAGATAAAGCGGAAGCCAGGCTGAGGGCCAGACGGGTCATGCTACAAAGGTGGCAGGAGCGTTGCAAGAATAAACACCGCGGTTAATGTTTTGTTCACACACACAATTACACACACACACCAATCGCAAAGCATCACTTTTTTCATACTTTAAAGATCCCAAAACATTTATTTTAAGTGAACAATCTATTGCTAAGCTCACAATATTTCCTCTTACAGTAATAAGAGAAAGTAAAACGTTTTTTAATCGAACATTAAGTTAAGACATATGATAAGAGTCAAAATCTAGAATTGTATGGATTCGAGAAGAATACAGTAGAGGTCATTTCTTTAAATGCTTCTATTGTAGGAGATGCGACGATGCCTTGTCAGATGGAGAGTGCTTATATTGTACATAAAAGGTACTTAAGAAAACTAGATGGTAGACGAAAAGAATACTGAGACATTGAATACCTAGGAGGACTCGGGAAGCACTGGTCTTAGAGTGTTGCATGTCCAGTAAGTAAGTGTACTGAGGCTCTCACGGCCGGAGGGATTTTGGACCGGTTCGAGGTCAGTACGTTGAAAACTGTCGACGCGACAATGCGTTTCGTGAAAAATGTCAATCCAATCTCCCGCCAAGTGTGAAATATTCAAGGTCGGGCAAGAGTTTTTGAGACGCTGCAAACTCCATGGAGATGAATTTCTCCGCTCCATCATTACTGGAGATGAAACTTGGGTTGCACACTACACACCTGAAACCAAAAGGCAGTCTCAACAGTGGCGTCACACCTCTTCACCCTCCGCCAAAAAGTTCAAAACCACAATTTCAGCCAAGAAAATCATGGCATCCGTGTTTTGGGACTGTCAAGGCATAATTTTAATTGAATATATGCCTCAAGGGGAGACCATCAACTCTGCAAGATACTGTGAGACCCTAAAAAAATTGCGGAGGGCGATTCAGAACAAAAGGAGAGGCATGCTGACAAAGGGAGTCTGCCTGCTGCACGACAATGCCAGACCACACACGGCCAACGCCACGAAGGAACTGCCTGCCTCGTTTAAATGGGATGTCCTGAACCATCCCGCGCATTCCCCTAGCACCTTCAGATTACTATCTCTTTACCTCCCTGAAGCTGCACATGGGTGGAAAAAACCGACGAGGAGGTGAAGGGGAGGTGGAGAAGTGGACGAAGGGGTTGGCGGGAAACTACTTCGAGGAAGGCATCAAAAAATTAATACCCCGGTTCACCACCTGCATTGAGAGGAATGGTGACTATGTCGAAAAATAGCTTACATATGTACTAATGTAAACCAGGTAATTTTTTTGTTCAAATAAAAATTTTTGTAACCTACAAAAATTCAGTACACTTACTTACTGGACATGCCTCGTAGTTTGGAAACTTTAAAAATCATTATGTCAATCTGTTCGAAAATACGAAATCTATGCATATATAACCCCTCTCCATGGTCTTAATTCAATAATAAATTGCCTACAATAAAATTTATTATATATTCTGGGGGAGGGGGATGTTTTCTACATACCAATGTTAGTCTTGAGAGACCTATATTCGTAAAATTAACATTAATTTTAAAAATTGTTTAAGAGATAGGATAATGCTGTCTTTAAAACAATAAAAGGAAATAAACAAATAAGAAATGAGGAATCCAGTATATAAAAAAACAAACAAGACGGGTCTGTCATGATCGGCGAAATTGTCCAGTCATGAAGTAAATAGATAAATATTTTATGCTAAAGGCAAAACGATAATAATAACAGGGAAGAAATAATAGAATGGTATACGATAAATGTTAAATAATGCAAAATTATTAATAAATGAGTAATAATTGTTAAAAATTGTTATTAATGATATCACTTGTACGTAATACTAGGTAGATATATTTATATATAACTAAATTTAAAGTGCTTTAAATTCAATTCATAAGTATAGAAGATATTTTCTAAATAACTTGACATCATAAAGCCCTAAGGATACAATATAATTCCAGTAATTTAGTTAAGTGTAGAAGGTATAAAACTCAATGATATTTTGATCATTGTATTATACTTCTAATGTCAGGGTTAACTTTATAATTTATAAATATTAATTCTGATTATTTTTAACTTCCCTTTTGTTTGGTAACTTTTATAAAGCTATATTTATTTCTGTTTATTTATTATTTAGTTGTTAAATTTTGGGGGGAGGGAAACTTAATTCTAACTTATTATAAACAAAGAATGTTAGCCAACGTTTATTACTTGATTGTACAATTCTCCAGAGTTCGCTACATGCTCTTTTCAATTGGTGTAACAAACTACGGTATGTTCCTCAATTTAATGAAGTGTTGCGTAATCACTTTCCATCGTAAATATTTTCCAGTTTTATTTGAATGTAATTTGGCAGATCATTCGCTCAATAGACCTACTTATAGATCTTGGTATTGTCATGAATCCAAATCTACCCTTCAAAACCATTTTGAAAATGTTTGTAAGAAAGCTTCTATGTTACTAGGTTTTATTTCTAGAACTACTAGAGATTTTCATGATGTTTCTGTTATAGTCACTCTATTCAAATTCATTGTTAATTAATGACATATTATTTCTGTACAAACTTCTAAATAATTTTATAGACTGTCCATATCTTATTAATGAAATTTATTTCAACGTACCTTCTATTCAGATCACAGACACAATAATCTATTTTCAGTAAACTTTGTACAAACCAATTAATTATATCATTCATCACTTTTAAAAATTTTAAGACACGCTAAATCTCTTTAACATTGACTTATTCAATATATCAGCTAAAATGATTAGAAGAATAATTGAATTATCAAAACTTTATCATGATTTTATTTTATTTTGTTTTGTTTGGATTCAATGTTTGTTCCTTCTGTTACCTGTGTGATATTGAAAGTATTTTTGTGCATGTAGTACTTGTTTGTAGTTTACAATGGATGTATGATGGTTGTTTTGGTTAATTGTATTTTGTATATGCAATTATTTATGTTATATATCAGTGCTGTTTGTATAGTCATTTTTAAAAGGGGTATTTATGTTGCCCGTTAATGTAAATAAAAAAAAAATAAATAAATAAAACAAAGAAAACATTGAACATCGTCTTGTTTGCAAAGATGTAATCGTAACTCAAAGTTTTATTATGAGAATGGTTCCCAAACTTTAACAGCCCATTTCCATAGATTTACTTACATATTTATCTAATTTATGTCTTTATAGTAATTTAAATAAATAATAATAATATATTTGTTGTAAAGCAGCTGATTAATGAGATAATTATTCCACTAAAATGTAAAATCAATGGCTAAAAAAAAAAAAAAAAATAATAATTTTAATCTCCAGAGAATAAAAGTAAGATACAATGTTACCACCTTTCAATTAAACAATTTTTAAGCTTTGTATGAATTGCTAAAAATTTATCAATAATATTAAAGTAGAAATTTAAAGAGTCACCACCTCTCACGGCTATATTACAGTCACCTTTTTTAATTGTTGTACTGTAGTTGCACTATATTGTACTGTAATCTATTGTAGTTGTAAAGTACAAATAAATAAAGAAAAAAAAAATCTGATGTGATACAATCACACAACTTTCTCTTCCTCCAGTTTAAATAATTGCAATTGTTACATTTTATAATTTCTGTACCAAATTTAATGAAGTTCATCGGAGTTCATCGAAAACTAGAAAAAAATTGTTCAGTAAAAGCGCACTTCCAGTTTACTAATTGTCTTGAAAATCGGAATTTTGGCAATCTTTTTATTGCTAATTAATTTTGTATGTATAATCAACTATGATAGCACTTTAATAAGAAAAAGATAACCCCACCCCTCCTCCAAAAGTGCCCCTAAATGAATTTTCCCAGAGAAATGTTTCAAATAAAAGTTATAGCACTTTATATGGATAGGTCACATTCCTAGTTTAAAGAAAATCGTTGGAGCCGTTTTCGAGAAAACGCAATTCCGGTCATCCGATTTTTTTCTCAACTCGGAATTTCAACAACAATTTAATTCTAATTATTATTATTTAGATGAGAGAATTGTATAGTAAATTGAAATAGCACTTTAGAGGACAACCTAACCCCAGCCCTCCCCCAAATGTGCCTTTAAATGAATTTTTCCAGAGAAATGTTTTAATACAAGTTGTAGATTTGGGTATGTATAGCTGATATTCCAAGTTAAAAAAAAAAAATCGTTCGTGCCATTTTTGAGAAAATCGCAAACAAGTAAAAAATAAATAAATAAACATTCGGTAAAGTGGTTACCACCAGATTGAGGAATTTCGACAGATGACGTACTGTCGGTTTCCATGGTGATACCTAAACGGAATATCAAGTTTGAAATTTCTGTGGTTATTCGTTTTTGAGCTATGCTGTTCACACATACATATATACATACACACAGACCGTTTTCTAAAAACCACTTTTTTGTACTCAGTTTTGACCATAAAACGGATATTCCACGGTGAAAACTTGATATCAAAAATTTGGCAAGATTACAATACTTCCTCTTAATAGGAGTAAGAGAAAGTAAAAAGTAGAAATTCTATAATTAAAGATTTGTTTAAACATTTTAAAATCAATTTAGCAATAAAGGAAATATTAGAAATAATAATTTTTTAAATAAATTCAAATCTTTATACGTAAAGTGTATGGTACATTTTAAATTTCTGTAAAATAGGCACTCGCTAATGGTGTTATTACAATAAATAAATAAATAATATAAACGATTCTAATTGATAAACTGTCTTCAAACTTACTAAACTTATAAATATAATTGAAGAGACTACAATAAAATTTAGACGCGATTTAATAGTCGATAACCTTTCCTTGCTGATCCTGATTGGCTGTTGAAGGCAACTTCGGCCATAAGACCGTGTAAAGCTCAATTATAATTAAAAAAATATATATATATTTCGTTTCTTTATTATCTTATGAAAGGACGTAAATAATATTTTACAAATGCTTGTTGAAATTACTATTTTTACGCTGTACTATATAGACATGTAAGCTCGAGAACTACTTAGCTAAAAGCTAAAAAAAAAAAAAACGATATCCTAACATACATTCTATGTAATCAAAAAGCTTAGGAGTTTGTAGGTGATAGTATGCTTTCATCTGGTGAGTTAGAATGTCTTGTTTTATTTTTCATGCAAAACACGGATAGATACACACACAACAACTACAATTGCAGGCGCCATGTATAGCGTATAAATGTGAAAGATATAAGTGATGTTCGTGCTGTTATGCTGGGCTACCCGCAGGTATGTCAAGGTCCTTTCTATGTGACAAGTCTACTTCCCTGCAATTTTTATATTCATCTTCAAAAGATGCGGGGGAAAAAAAAATTCCCGGAGGCCATAGAAGTCTGGATTTTAAAGATAGGAAGAGTGTGCTTTCCAATTAACGCTCTATCAATCTTTTACAGTTATGAACATCAGATCATGATGATAGAGAGGTTTCCGAGTGCACTTCGACAACAAGACTTCAACTAATGGTTATTTAGAAAAAAAAAGATTACGATGAATACAGAATTCTACGCTCTCCCGTTTTCGTAAAAATGCTTTCTTAGGTGGCAGTGACCTAATGAATTATCTATTCTAGTTACGGTTATACGATCTAACACTTTTCATTAAACCTATTTTTCCCCAAGAAAAGTTATTTTAAGGAAGTTGTGTGGGAGAGAGGAGGTAACATAGTATCCTGAATGGGTCATTTTTATAATGGGTTAGATTACCACGCTTGTGAAGGCATCTGTAACAGCAAGAAAGCAAGAGAATCTCATCAACCGCTCTCTCGGACTGGAGTGGGAGAAGCTGTATAAATATAGCGACGGATAGTCCATAAAACACAGTTGAGAATTCAGTTCAATACATTCAATCGCTAGGTGTCATTACTCTGACCACTCTACCTTAAACATTTCTTTATTGTATAGTCCATCTAGTCTGTCTCTACTTATTAATATATTAGTTAACCAACGTTAACCAAGTCTTCTTCTTAAAGCAAGAGAATCTCAACCGCTCCCTCGGACTGGAGTGGGAGAAGCTGTATAAATATAGCGACGGACAGTCCATAAAACACAGTTGAGAATTCAGTACAATACACTCAATCGCTAGTTGTCATTACTCTGACCACTCTAACTTAAACATTTCTTTATTGTAAAGTCCGGACAGTCTGTCTCTACTTATTAATAGATTAGTTAACCAAGTCTTCTTCTTAATTCATCAACCAAACAAATTCTCTCCACCCTACACATCCATTATAGCATCTAAGCATTTAGAATAAGATTCAAGATTGAAATAAATTGTCCACTATAAAGTATGTGTCATTTTCATGCTTTTATTCTTTTTTTTAAGGGAATCTGAAATAATTAGGTCATTATCCAAAGCTTACTGCTTTCCAGCTAAAATACTTTCTACTTGGCTGTTTCTACTTTTTCAAAACGACGACCGCCCAACAGGAATTAAGTAAAAAAAAAAGAAGAAAAACAGAATTAGAATAGATAATAAAAAATAAAATAAAGATGAATGAAAAATAAAGTACTCCCACTATAAAAAATATTTTTATAAGTACCATCATGTCAAGCACAATCATTATTGTTGTGGTACATGTATTTATTTATTCAATGACAGTCTACAGATTCTTCAGAGAATACACTACTCGGCCCCGACCATAGTTTCATGAAGAATGATAATTTTTTTTGTTTTGTTTTTAAGAGTCAATCATATCGTGAATGAGATAGAGATATAATATAAAACCGAAAGGGGGGGATATGTCTTCCTTTTGTTTTAAGACCTCGCGGACGCCAGTGTGTGTAGGCTGGCGTATTGATTGTAAAAAAAAAAAGAAGAAAAGAGATATGATTTCGAAATATGTTTCTTGAATATTATAACCATTGTAGGCGTGAAATTAATTTCGGTCAATTTTGAAAACAACTTATTTATATACCTAGTGGAACTATTTTTTTTTATTTATATTTGCGATGTTAAGTTCATAGTGTTATCTCTATTGAATATGCGAAACTTAATTATCATAAATTTAAAATAATGTTTGTAGATGAGAAAAAAAATTAAAAAAAAATAAACCATTAATCTATTTACTATTAACTAGAATATATATAGATATTTTGATTAATTTTCTTGACGCCTGTTAAACATTGCTTATGCAAAGTTTAGCGCGAATATGTAAATTGGCAAATATTTTTATAGTTTAATAAATAAATTTTAAATAAAGACATGACAAGCAGCAGGGGAAACAACTATTAATAAATAAATTAAAAGAGAATATTTGCTTTAATAGTTAAGTATTAGTTTAATACTTAATAATTGCGATCTTTTTTTTTATTATTTTAAAGCGCGTCAACAACTATGGTCATTGACGTTTGGAGCCCTCTCAGTACACTGCGGGCCTCCGGACACTGTTATCTCCCTCCTGACAACACTGCCCATCACTGAACAATGAGCAGCAGAGGCTACTAAGAAGAAAAATATCTAAGAGCAGCACTGGACTCAAACCCCACCCTTCTGCGTGGGTGCCTAACGCGCTACCACTAAGCTAAGCCCTTCCCTTGAACAATGTTGAACATATATTTTTATTTTAACTCAATTTACACAATACAATTTATCTTAATCTTCAGACTAAATGAATGCCAAGTTTTATTAAAATGTGTTCACCTTTTTACTTTATTTTACTCTTAGTGAATGGGGAAGTATTGCAATCGTGTCAAATTTTCGATATCGAGTTTTCGAAAAAGGAGTTTTTAGAAAGTAGTCTATGTGTGTGTGTGAATAGCATAAATCAAACAATCGAAAAATCGCAGAAAAATTCTAACTAGACATCCGTTTAAATATTACTATGGAATCCTACGGTAAGTTATTTGTTAAAATTTCTCAACCTGAAGTGCCACATTACTGAATGGATTTTTCGAAAACAACTTAAACGATTTTCTTTAAATCTTTTTATAATGGATATGAGAAGGAGAGAGAATTAGAGATAATGGATTTTAGAGAAATAAACTGGAATATATATATATATATGCTGAACACTGTATAACGAAAGAACGCACAAACTGCAAGGATTTTACAAGTATATAGAAGTTAGGCAGCGAGAGATATATATATATAAAGAGACAGACTGGCTGAATGAATGATGAGAAGGTAGTAGAAGGTTGCTTACTGTTTGTTAACTGGTCGAAAAACTGTCCTGAACTGTACTATCCCTTCCTAGACAGGCCTAGGTGGGGTATAACTATCTTTTTTTATTATTTATGCGTTTCTCCTCTCTTCAGATCCTAAGAAACTTTAATGGATCCCTCCATTATAATTTTTGATATTAGCTACACATACAAAAAGCTACAATTTTTTTTAGAAACTTCCTCTGTGAGAGAGATGGAGATATATAATTTCCTCTTAAAGTGCTAATTTAGTTTATTAAACGATTTCTTCATCTAAATAATAGTTAATTAGATTAAATATGTTGACAAACTTCCGGGTAAGAAGAAAATTTGGTTGGACCGGAAGGGCATTTTGTACTGAAGTTTTTTTTTTTTTTCAGTTTTCTGCGACTTTTCTCCATAAAAACCAAATGGAGTTCATTAAATTTGGCATAGTGACTATACATACAGAGACCTATCACTTTTGTTTGTAACTTTTTTCCGAGGTAGTTCATTTAAAGAAGTTTTGATGATAGGGGAGGTTATGGTTTCCTCAAATAGTCATTGTATTAAATTAGATTCATCTATTATAATCAAATTGAAGACAAGGAAAATATAATATAGTAAAAATCATAAGTTTGAAGAAAATCTGTGAATTATAACTGTGTAAGGTGCAGTAAAAGAAAGTCATTTCGGAGGAAATCAATTTGTTTATATCTGCAGATAACTTTTCTATAGCATTTTGGCTCTTCTAGCCTTTAACATCTAGTTTCCAGATCCTCGAAACAGCCACCCCTGATTAAGAGACAATTCAAAAAGATATACAAAATAAACTTTATTGTTAAGAATCAGAAAATTATGGAACGCTTTTCCCAATTCTTGATTTTTGAAAAATTAAATATGAAATTTCGTTTAATCTGAATTTTATTTTTCCATTTTATATTTATTGGAAGTACTAAATATCAAGTCAGATGTTCGAACCAACAATGTAGACATGAAACGAATATGACAAATCTAACCCTTCCGCCAAGGACCTGCAATAAACCCTGTTACTGCGTATTGATCAAACAAGTCTATTTCTAGATTTGTTCAGTCAAACATGTCAATATTATAATGATCGCTATAATATGTGGGTTTTGGTGGTCGAGTCCCGTGCGTATATAACTGCTAAATTTTATATTCGCTAAAAACAAAAGTTAATGGTAAAGTAGATGCTTCCGCCCCTGTGTCCCGCCTGAAAAAATAGGCATTACATTTTTCTTTTTATATTTTTATTGATGCGGTTGGTTTCAACAATATGGAGTCACCAGCGCATTAATGCAGTGAATTTCCTCAACAGAGCACTATTTATTCCATTGCAACATTAATAACACTAAGACTCTCTCAGTCTAAATAGAATATAATGTACACGTTTCCTTTACATATATCCTAAGAAATGATGGCAAATGCTTTTTTTATTTCTATCTTTTTGTATGCAGATCCGGCTGCTTGATCTTCCACCATGCAAAAATCTTGATGACTTTTTGGTAATTAGACTTCATATTGCCCGCAGGGGTATCTGTCGCATGCAGTTACTTGGGGAGTAGCAGGCTCCAGAAGGCACAATAGAAATTTCAGGTCGCAGTGCAATAATCCCCTATAGCAATCCATCTAAACTTCATGTTCCTTCCCTTTAAAACAAAGTCAACTTCTGTATCGCCCTTAAATA